>JAMFTF010000039.1:127500-170000 GCA_023630585.1 Cranoglanis bouderius
CCTATAATCCTATTTTGAAGTAATTCCTGGTGCTATAATATTGACTTGAATTTCCTCATGCTGCAGTCACCCTATTTTGAATGACTTTATGCTGCTGTAACATTAATCTGAATGATTTCCCACTGCTATAATCCTATTTTGAATGATTTCTCGCTGCTATACCATTAACTTGAGTTATTTCCTGCTGCTATAACATTCATTTTATGTACTCTGTGCTGTTACAACACTATTTCGAATGACTTTGTGCTGCTATAACACTATTTTGAATGAGATCCTGCTGCTATGACAGTAATGTGAATTATTTCCTACTGCTATAACCCTATTTCCAATTAATTTCTGCTGCTTTAATATCCATTTGAACTACCTTGTGCTGCAATAATCCATTTGAACTACCTTGTGCTGCTATAATATCCATTTGAACTACCTTGTGCTGTTATAATATCCATTTGAACTACATTGTGCTGCTATAATCCATTTGAACTACCTTGTGCTGCAATAATATCCATTTGAACTACCTTGTGCTCTTATAGCCTTATTTTGAATGACTTCTCCCTACTATAACATTTATCTGAAAGATTTCCTGCTGCTATAATATTAACTTGATTAACTTTTGAGCTGCTATAATCCTGTTTTGCAACACTGGGAACACATAAAACAAAAACACCCCTCCCCCTCCACCTTTACAGTGCTACAACCCTGTTTTTATTTATTCAACTCTGCATTTAGCAGACCACTATACTTGCACAAAAGGCTAAACACTCACGGGAGAACGATGCGCCAAAAGTCCCCCCTGCCTTCCACACACACACACAGAGAGAGAGAGAGAGAGAGAGAGAGAGAGAGAGAGAGAGAGAGATTGATCTTTACAAGAAAAAGTGGGTGGCTCTTAAAAGAGCCGTTGGGTTGATAAAGACGGCAGTAACGCTCTTTACTTGGAGCTGGTGTACTTGGTCACGGCCTTTGTGCCTTCAGACACGGCGTGCTTGGCCAGCTCGCCGGGAAGCAACAGGCGCACGGCGGTCTGGATCTCCCTGGAGGTGATGGTGGAGCGCTTGTTGTAGTGAGCCAGACGAGAGGACTCGCCGGCGATGCGCTCGAAAATGTCATTTACGAAGGAGTTCATGATGCCCATGGCCTTAGATGAGATGCCGGTGTCAGGGTGCACCTGCTTCAGGACCTTGTACACGTAGATGGCGTAGCTCTCCTTCCTGGACTTTCTGTGCTTCTTGCCTCCTTTGCCGGCCGTCTTGGTCACGGCTTTCTTGGATCCCTTCTTGGGCGCGGCCTTAGCTGGATCGGGCATGATGCTGCTTCTCGAGTAGACGGCGAGAAAACGATTAGCGCCCGCCTCGCGGCGGCTCTATTTACACACCGACATTGTAATTATGCGCAAGGCAAAAACGTTTTTTTATAGGTCAAAATTGCAAACCTCCTCCTACAGGGCATTTCTTACTGCTCCGCCTTCTTCCTCTTCCTCCTCCTCTTCCTCCCCCTCCCCTCCACAACGCTTTGTTTCCCTTTCCGCCATTTTCATTCACAACAATGTGCACTATGAAAAAACGGGGGGGGGGAGGGGGGATCCATATATATTCCTATTAAAACCGTCTTCTAACGCATTTTACACACACACACACACACACACATTATAATAGTAATATATTACATATGCTTATATATGTGTGTGTATGTATCCATGCATGAAAAATATAAAAATAGATGTGCGTTTTTTCATGTATTTATATAGATATTATTATCTACTACCTACACTACTTATGTACAGCGTTTGACGCTTTTAGCTTCATAAAATAAAAAGAGCCGTTGTATTCGCGTTGTTCGGTGTTTGAGTGTTTAACCGCCGAAACCATACAGAGTGCGTCCCTGGCGTTTCAGCGCGTACACCACATCCATGGCGGTGACGGTCTTCCTCTTGGCATGCTCGGTGTAGGTGACGGCGTCGCGGATCACGTTTTCAAGGAACACTTTCAGCACACCGCGAGTCTCTTCGTAGATCAGGCCGGAAATACGCTTAACACCGCCATGGCGGGCCAGACGGCGAATAGCCGGCTTGGTGATTCCCTGGATGTTATCGCGAAGAACCTTGCGGTGACGCTTTGCGCCTCCTTTGCCGAGTCCCTTACCGCCTTTTCTTTCTTTTTTTCTTTTTTTCTTTTTTATTGATTTTTAACAGAAAGTTTACACATCTTACAACTCAGTTATACTTGAAAAAAAGGATACTTACATAGAAAAGGATATACATTATATACAATAAGAGTCCCAAATTGCAGACTCTTTAAATACTGATGCAGTAATTTTTTGTCTTTTCAGTTCTTTTAAAATGTCCTTATAAACCATGTCACTAGAGATGAAAATCTGATTAATCTGATTAATTACGTCCTCTTTTTGATTTCCAATTAGAGATGTCTCCTATCCATTCAACTTGTCTAGCAATACAGTTTGCAATGATTTTACACGCAGCTATTTTGGTTTTTAATGACATGTTGATAGCTCCGAGGCCTCCAAGTTCTCTTCTTTTAAAAAGTAATTCTCATTTTGTAACTTCTCTAGTTGTGTCCCATATAAAATTACAACATATTTTATTAAATTTTCTCACCCACACATCTGTTGGAGGTAAAATACATGATAGGAATAATATTTTAGACAATATAAAGGTTTTAATAATATTGATTCTAGTTTTATAGCTTAAGTTGCATGATTTCCATTTACAAATTTCATCCTGTATTAAGTTTTCTTTCTTTGACCAGTTGTTATCGACACAGCCATTGTTATCTATATATATTCCTAAAATTTTTAATTGTTGTACTTCTGGGATATCAATTGGAAATTTGTTCTTTACATTTCCAATCCAAACACATTCAGTTTTTTCTTTATTTAGAGAGGCTCCAGAGACTTGCTCATACATCTTAAAATGTTCGAAGATAACATCTAATTCGTCCTTGGACTTCACGAAAACAGTTATATCGTCGGCATAAGCAGAGATAACAACTCTCTTTTTCCCTAATTTAATGCCTGTGAGTCTAGGGTCATTTTGGATTCTGTGTATTAGAGGGTTTATGGCTAAAACGTACAGGGCCGCACTAAGAGGGCACCCCTGCTTTACACCGCGCATAATTTCAAAAGGTTCAGTCAGACAACCGTTAACATTCACTTCAACTGTTGATTTCACATAAGCATTGAATCATATTTACAAAATTTGCAGGGAATTGATACATTTTCAAAACTTCCCACAAAAATTTCCTTGAAACATAATCAAAGGCTTTTTTTTGGTCCAAGGCAACAATATAAAAACTTTCACCATCTTTATCAAAAACTAGTTCCCTTAGGATATTCAAATTATCCCACATAAGTCTTCCCTTGATTGCACATGTTTGTTCTTTGGATATTATAATGTCTAAGAAATCATTCAGTCTATTCATAATAATTTTTGCAAGAATTTTGTAGTCGACATTCATCAGGGTCTCCAGTTATTAATGTCATGCATGTCACCTTTTTTATATAATAGGGATAAAACCCCTTCATTAAAAGAATCATGCATATAACCTCTGGCAATTCCATCGTTATAGGTACGTGTTAGTAATTGGGCTAAATCTAGGGCACATGCATGATAGAAATCAGACGGGAGGCCATCTCTCCCTGGAGACTTTTTTAAATTCAACTGTCTAATAGCATCAACAATTTCAACCTCTTTAATTTCATCACCTAAACTTTTAGAAGGTAAATCAGTATTTTGTTTTATATTTAGAAAGGTTTTTAAAAGGTCGTTGTCTATTTCGATAGATTTATACATATTCATACAGAGACACCGAATAGCATCTCTAACTTCCTTAGGATCTTTAACTATAATGCCATTATCCGTTTTGATAGATTCAATAAATTTACTTTCTTTCCTTTTATTAAATATAGAGATTGCTTTTGTTTGATTTAAAGGCTCATCATTTATAATTCCTGCGCGAACTTGAATGTTCAGTAGAAATTCATTATTAAACGTTTCAATCTCTTTTTTCAAGTCTTTCAAGCAACTTTCATCATTTTCGTCTTTTGTAGTTTTCAATTTTAAATTAATGTATTCTCTCATAATTCCCTTATAAGTTTAATTTTTTTCCTTATTAAAACATAAACATTTATACTTAAGAAATTTTTTTATCTGATTCTTTAAGACTTCCCACAAATCACAGTAATTGGTAGTAAAAATGTCTAAGGTTTTAACCCTATTTATTTATATATTTATTTCTGTAATCAGTGCGGGACTTTTCAGTGAAAGTGACAGTGACAGTGACATGTGAAGGCCAATGTATGGAAACCCATACTTGGAATTTGTCCTCTGCATTTAACCCATCCAAGTTAGTGTACACTCATTAGGAGTTGTGAGTAGTGAACACACACACTACAAAGATTTTTCAAGATCTGTATATTCAATTTCCAGTAATTTATTCTTACTTCGTTTTTAAAACTGATGCCGCATATAACGATCAAGTGATCCGAATCGACCAAAAGTTTTGTTGCATAATATTTAGCTTCCAAATAACTATCAATATAAATTCTGTCAATTCTAGTTTTACACATTTTATCAAAACTCGTAAAGTCTACTTTACTAGGATATAAAGGACTAGAAATATCACTAAAACTATGTTCATTCATGATAGATTTAAGGAAACCTCCTTCTCTCCTTATCTTACATGTATTATTAGATATTTTGTCAATATTATCTGTAATTGTGTTAAAATCTCCACACACAATAGTATTAAAGCCAACACAAATCAACATTTTTAATTTCTTAAACAGTTGGATTTTACTAACTGTATTTTGAGATGTATATACATTTATTAATCTAATTTTTTTCGTACCATAAAATACATCTGTAAACATCAATCTTCCTGGAATTATTTCACGACTCTGAACTATTATAAATTTATTACCGCGTTTTCACCTGCCAGACATAATGCTGCTATCTCGAAGTCAAGCTGCTCAATAAAACTACCCGTGCAGCGCCCACCTATTTAGCCGCACTCTACAGGACCTGGTTGAGAGCAGGCGAGGAGGCGGGCCTAAGACCAACGGTCACACAATAGAACCCATTCAAAAAGAAAAAGAACGCCACATCTTTTCACCTACTAGCGTCTTCTTCTTCCTCATTCTCTCTACACACACAAACATTATTATTACTATTATTAGTACTAATGTTTTTTCCCCCATCAGTAGTAGTAGTAGTAGAAGATAATAGTAAATCACCACACCGGTAGCTTAGCAAAGCTGAAGCTTGAACCACCAACCTTCCAAGCAGCAACCCAGAGCCTTATCCATTAAGCCACTGCTGCCTTACGCTGCTGTGTGTACTAGTAGCAGTAGTAGTAGGATTGTTGTTGTTGTCCTGTTTGTTATCATGCTTTAATATATTTTCTAACACGCAACAAAGATAGCACGGAGAACTATTTCTTAAAGGATTTCCCCACACTTTTTAAAAACATTTAATTTAATTACATTTTTTTTTTAGCCATTTACTGTAAATGTAGATTTATAAGCTGTTGCTAAATTACAATGATTCGGGCAACATGCACTTCATAAGCGTGTCCGCACGAGGGCAGTCAAGATCCATCCACAACAACACGCTGCCTGAAACTCCCTTTATATTAATTTATTCATAAACCTTAATTCTTTCATCCATTATGTCTTCTATTTTATTATTATTATTATTAGTAGTAGTAGTTATAGTAGTAGTAGTAGGATTAGCAGATGACTTCTAAAACTTTTAATCAAACCATCATGCTAGAATACATGATGTCATTATGTCATTATAGTGCTCTCTCTCTCTCTCTCTCTCTCTCTCTCTCTCTCTCTCTCTCTCTTTTTCTCTCTCTCTCTCTCTCTCTCCTACTTACAGGGGCCCCTGACTTTTTTTTTCTTTTTTTTTAAACAATTAGTTATTATAAACAAATAGTATTATTGTATTAAAAAAAAGAAACAAAAAAAACTATTGTAGTCGTGCAGTTGTGGTTGTCGTCATCCTTTTAATTAATTTATTTATTTAGACATTTAATTTCAAAAGTAATAGTATTGTAGAAAAAAAGAAGTTGTGCAGTTGTTCTTGTCGTCATCCTTTAACATATTTTCGAACACGCAAGAAATATATAATTATAAACATTTCTTAAAGGATTTCCCCCCTTTTTAACTATTTAGTATAAATAAGAGCTGTGGCTCTAAATAACTATAATTCGGGGAACGTGCATTTGCTAAACTTGACCACACGAGGGCAGTCAAAATCCATCCACAACAACACGCAGCGCTGCCTGAAACTCCCTTTATATTAATTTATTCATAAACCTTAATTCTTTCATCCATTATGTCTTCTATTTTATTATTATTATTATTATTATTATTATTATTATTATTATTATTAAAATTATTATTATTATTGTCATTACTATTATTATGATTATTATGAATATTATTATTATTATTATTATTATAAGTAGTAGTAGTAGTGGGTGTGGGATTATTTAGAAATGTATTTTCAAAACAAATAGTATTATTGTATTGGGGGGGGGGGGGTAGATGAAGTGCAGTTGTGGTTGTCCTCATCCTTTAACATATTCTCTAACAGCCAACATCATTGAGAGACCTTTCTTGAAGGATTATTTCCCCCATTTTTAGTTATGTACTGTAAATATCGACTTACAAGCTGTTGCTCTAAATAACTATGATTCGGGGAACGTGCACTTGCTAAACCTGACCACACGAGGGAAGTCAAGAACCATCCACAACAACACGCAGCGCTGCCTGAAACTCACTTTATATTAATTTATTCACAAACCTTGATTCTTTCTTCTATTATGTTTTCTATTATTATTATTATTATTATTATTATTATTATTATTATTATTATTATTACTACTACTACTACTACTACTACTATTATTATTATTATTATTATTATTATTATTATTATTAATAGTAGTAGTAGTAGTAATAGTAGTAATAGTTGGACTAGCAGATGATTTCTAAAAACCTTTAATCAAACCATCATGCTTGAACTCAGGATGTCATTATAGTGCTCTCTCTCTCTCTCTCTCTCTCTCTCTCTCGCTCTCCCCATATATACTTACAGGGGCCCCTGACTTTTTTTTTTTTTTTAACAATTAGTTATTATAAACAAATAGTATTATTGTATTTAAAAAACAAACAAACAAAGAAAGAAACAACTGTAGTCGTGCAGTTGTGGTTGTCGTCATCCTTTTTATTAATTTATTTATTCAGACATTTATTTTCAAAAGTAATAGTATTGTAGAAAAAAAGAAGTTGTGCAGTTGTTCTTGTCGTCATCCTTTAACATATTTTCGAACACGCAAGAAATATATAATTATAAACATTTCTTAAAGGATTCTCCCCTTTTAACTATTTAGTATAAATAAGAGCTGTTGCTCTAAATAACTGATTCGGTGAACGTGCATTTGCTAAACTTGGCCACACGAGGGAAGTCAAGATCCATCCTCAACAACACGCAGCGCTGCCTGAAACTCCCTTTACATTATTTTTCCCACCATCAACCATTATTCTTTCTTCTATTTTATTTTTTTATTAGTAGTAGTATTATTATAATTAGTAGTAGTAGGATTAGCAAATTAATTCTAAAAACTGTCAATCAAACCATCAAGCTAGAACACATGATGTCATTATGATGCACTGTTGCGCTCTCTCTCTCACCCCATATAGACTTATACTTTACTTTTTCTTATTCGAATCTTTATTCTACATCTTTATTTATTTATTTGTTTTTATTTTTTATTTTTTTTCACGTATATATACTTTGTCAACACTGCTACGAGCTTATTTCATCCCCCCCCCAACACTAACATAGCCTTATTCTCCATTTACTCAGCAAGGCTATAACTTTCTTTCCAGTTACTCTCCTTAATTTCAGTAACTTCATCATTGAAACCTACAATCAAAATATCTCCAAAGGTCTGGTCTAACCCGAACTCTCTACTCGTAATCATGTCTCTAGAACACAGGCTCTGAACCCTTTTCTAACACATTTCGTTGTCTACAACACCCGCCTCAGCTCGTGCAGGCCACTTAATTAGCCGATGGCTGAAATCGGGTGAGTTTGGCACAGGTTCTAATCGAACTTCCTCGACCTGTCTCTAATATATTTCTTACCAGTTCAGCTTCATCACCACCCCAAGAAAGCACTGCGTGTTAGTTTGGTTTAGGGTCAGTATCTCAGCTTCGAATACATTATTTTCTTCTCTAATGTTCTGGGTTCATAACGAAACTGCCATACTCGTTCATGAGCACCAACATTCATGGCATTCTCATCACTGCTCCTATGTAACTTAATGTGTTCCATAGGTGGCCTCATCTATTTCACTCGAGAATATCCACAAATAGGGAACAAGAGTACATAGACAAAGGCGATGTAAACATTATTACACTACGACAATAATTATCATAAAGGGGAAAAAGGAGAGACATTAATATTATCTAATGTTTCTTATCCCACTCTTGCCTAACTACTACAAATATAGACTTATAAACACTGCCATTAAATGCTTAATAACAGAATCATGCTTCTTGGAAAATGCCGTTCCCGAGTTTGGACACACGAGGGCAGTCATGCTCCATCCAGCACAAAACACAACGCCGCCTGAAACAGAAGGTAGGTTTTGGGTATTTTATACAGACAGAGCTCATCAGCGCTGTTACTGTGCATTATATTATTTTGGCATAACAAGCACAATACACGGATCTTTTGAAATAATAATAATAATAATAATAATAATAATAATAAAAATATTTATTATTATTATTATTATTATTATTATTATTATTATTATCTTTACTATTATTATCGTCTACTTTTTAAAGAACAAACCATCAAATTTACATTTAAATTATATATCCAGATATCTGTAAAGCTGCTTTGTGACAAAGTTCATTGTTAAAAACTCTGTAGAAACAAAGATTTTGATGAAGACACACCAACGATTAAATACAACTCCGGTCAAATTAATGCAAGACGCGTGCTCAGAAACATTTACAAGCTGATGATTCTCCGCGGCGTCATAAAGGGAAAAACTGTCAAACCATCAGGATAGTTCTAGACCTCTGAACATGATGTCAAAAAAGATCTTGTGGTTCACTGCTCCAATTTCACTATATTGATGTGTGTGCTGGGGAGACAGAGCTCTATATCTAATAACGTAATGTTCATACACATTATGCATTTAATATATATATATATATATATATATAAATAAAATGCATAATGTTTTTTCCCCCCTTCCCTTTACATTATATATATTTAAACAGCATTGGAATGAAGACTTGCTCATTTTTCTGAGACACTGAGGTGGCTCTTAAAAGAACCTTTGTGTATATTAGACGGAGTTGTCGTTTAAGCGCGCTCTCCGCGAATACGGCGGGCCAGTTGAATATCCTTGGGCATGATGGTCACTCTCTTGGCGTGGATGGCGCACAGGTTGGTGTCCTCGAACAGGCCTACCAGATATGCCTCGCTCGCCTCTTGCAGGGCCATGACGGCCGAGCTCTGGAAACGCAAATCGGTCTTAAAGTCCTGAGCGATTTCTCTCACCAGACGCTGGAAGGGCAGTTTGCGGATGAGCAGTTCAGTAGACTTCTGGTAACGGCGGATCTCTCTCAGAGCCACGGTGCCAGGCCTGTAACGGTGAGGCTTCTTCACGCCGCCGGTAGCCGGGGCGCTCTTACGGGCAGCCTTAGTGGCGAGCTGCTTCCTAGGCGCCTTGCCTCCGGTGGACTTACGGGCGGTCTGCTTGGTTCTTGCCATAGCGTCAACCACTGCAATTCGAGGATGAAAAACAGAATAAACGGTGCCAGTGAACGCTGGCTTTTTAAGCCCTAACGCAGCCCTGTGCCGATTGGGCGTCTCGAAGCCACTCGTCTGACATTGGATAGAATGTGTGACGTCACCTGAAGACTATAGGACCGCCTTCTGCCACCGGCACAGTTCGAAACACAAGCCGCCCGCCCCTATTCTATTGGCGCTCTCTAGCACGGTGCTTTGTTCTCTGCCATTCACTAGTAACACACATGCCGCAGTCAAAAACTATTTTCACCCTTCAGATTTCATTTAGCCAGCACGCTAATTACTATTGTTATTGATGTAATTACACACAGAAATATGTTCTAAAATATAGTTACTGGTAGATTAGAACACTCATGTCCTGATTTTGTACATGCTGACTTTATAGTGCACACTTTCAGTATTAACAAAAGAGGAATAAAATTGCACTTTTTATGAAGAGATGGGTGGCTCTTAAAAGAACCTTTGGGTACTGACAAACGCAGCAGTGGGCGAGTTTACTTGGTCTTGACGGCTTTCTCGGTCTTTTTGGGCAAAAGCACAGCCTGGATGTTAGGCAACACACCACCCTGGGCGATAGTCACTCCACCGAGCAGTTTGTTCAGCTCCTCGTCGTTACGCACGGCGAGCTGCAAGTGGCGGGGAATGATACGAGTCTTCTTGTTGTCACGGGCAGCGTTGCCGGCCAACTCCAGGATCTCAGCAGTCAGATACTCCAGCACGGCAGCCAGGTAGACCGGAGCGCCGGCACCGACGCGCTCGGCGTAGTTACCTTTACGCAGAAGCCTGTGCACACGGCCTACGGGGAACTGAAGTCCAGCTCTGGATGAACGAGTTTTGGCCTTGGCCCTAGCCTTTCCGCCGGTTTTGCCTCTTCCACTCATCGTTCTGCTCAAATCTGTTCTAAGAACAACTGTGAAATAAAATCTACGCCCCGAGCTCTCTGTGATATATGCAAAACGGCCACTCTCTTATTGGCTACGATCGCTGAGGAACGTTAACCAATCACAAACACGCCGTCGAACCAATCACAAACAGCGTCAGTCCGCCATTCTCTTCTACGTTAAACCCCTGTTTGTGACGCGTGTGTGTGTGTGTGTGTGTGTGTGTGTGTGAGAGAGAGAGAGAGAGAGAGAGAGAGAGAGAGAGAGAGAGAGAGCGTGAAAATAGACAGAAGGGAATATGGAGACATACAAAAGCACAAACTAACAAAACTATATACAACGATACATGCAATGTATTTTTTTATTATCATTAATATTTATTTATGTATTAATATGTTATTCCTACATCCTCTGTCAGGAATCAGGAATGACGTTTTAGAATAACGATCAGAATTCAACTCTACTAAAAGCATCATCAGCCATTAGAGCCTCATTTGATGTCATAAGAGAATATGGAATTACGTCAGTGCAAATATTGTGTAGATACGTGCATCTGCAAGGCTACGTGTACATTATACCTTATATTGTAAATATGTATGATTATGACGAGTGTTGGATTGATTCAGTAAATTTTTGTTTGTTTTTTAAAAAAATAAAAGGGAAAAAAAGGAATTCCTGCTCTTTAAAGGAAAATATGGGTGGCTCTTAAAAGAGCCGTTTAAGGAACAAAAGCATGAAGGAAATACAAAGGTTTACTTCTTTTTGGGTGCTCCCTTTTTCGCCTTCGCCGCTTTGGGCTTCGCGGTCTTGGGCTTGACAGCCTTCGTCTTCTTAGGACTCTTGACTGCCTTTTTAGGGGTCGCGGGCTTTTTCCCCTTCTTGGGGGTTTTGGTGGCTTTCTTAGCGGCAGCGGGCTTCTTCGCCTTCTTAGGAGACTTCTTGGCGGCGGCGGCGGGTTTCTTGGCTGCTACCTTCTTAGGCTTCTTAGCCGCGGCGGGCTTCTTGGCGGCGGGCTTTTTCGCTTTGGGCGCGGCTTTCTTTGCGGGCTTCTTGGCTTCGGTCTGCTTCTTGTTCAGCTTGAAAGAACCAGACGCTCCGGTCCCTTTGGTCTGCACCAGAGTGCCTTTCGTCACAAGACCCTTGACGGCGAGCTTGACGCGGGAGTTGTTCTTCTCCACGTCGTATCCGCCGGCAACCAAAGCTTTCTTCAGGGCGGCGAGAGATACGCCGCTCCTCTCCTTGGACGACGAAACCGCTTTGACGATGAGCTCGCCGACGCTAGGACCTGCTTTCTTTGTCCTCGAAGCTGCTTTCTTCTTGGGCGCTTTAGCCGGCGCGGCAGCGGGCGCGGAAGCAACTTCAGCCATCTTTCTAGGAGCTACGTAGAATAAACGAGTCAAGTACTGTGCGCTGTGTAACACAGAAACCTCCCTCCCCGCGGCCGGGGGGCGGGTCTTAAAAGCAAACATGAGAACGTTGTAGACTCAATCCGCGCGCCGCTGAATGAATGCGCTTCCGTGGCGCGCTCGCAACTGTGTTTTCTCATGGCGTTCCTCGGCGAAAATAAGACTCCTAAGACAAGATCCAAAGCGTTCAAGCACACGTTTCGCGAGAACGGGCTTTCTCGTTTCTCCCAAGGGCCGGCATGGCTAAGTAAAGAACGACAGTCTCGCGCGGCGGGCATAAAAATGCACGGCGCGCCTCGTGCTCGAGCCGGCGGGCCGCGCATTTCGTGCGATGTCGCGTGTAAAAACGGGCGAAGAAAAGGCACGTCCGTTGTAAGGCTTCTGGGCCGAGTTGAAGGCGAGCCTTGTGAAGGAGCCTGATGTATTTTCAGCTGCCGAGTGGTGTGTGCAGTATTTGAAGTGGAGCCCGTTTGGGGCTGCGTAAAGCACAGCCTGTGTGTCAGTCCCGCAGCGTAGACTCCCAAGGTCTTTGTCATCGTCTGGTCTTCAGCACTCGGGCTGGAGCTCCTCGTGCGGCCTAATCGGCCCGCTCCTCCTCCTCGTCAGCCCTGTCGGATTGGTCCCTGAGCCTAACGAGCCCAGCTCTGCTCTAACCCTAACGCCCTTTATCCCGGCTCTGCTCTAACCCTAACGCCGTTAACCCCGGCTCTGCTCTAACCCTAACGCCGTTAACCCCGGCTCTGCTCTAACCCTAACCCTAACGCCATTAACCCCGGCTCTGCTCTAACCCCAACCCTAACGCCGTTAATCCCGGCTCTGCTCTAAAGCTAACCCTTACACCGTTAACCTCTGGTCTAACCCTAACGCTCTTTACCCCAGCTCTGTTCTAACCCTAACGCCATTAACCCAGGCTCTGCACTAACCCTAATGCTCTTTACCCTGGCTCTGCTATAGCCTTGTGTTTATTTTAATTCACGCTGCTGTAACCCCAGTCTTATGAACTCAACAGAGCTATAACCCCGTTGGTTGTTATTCAACTAGCACCTCATTACTATTTACTACAATCCGGTATTACTCTATTGTGATCGGTGTACTCGATGCTGCTATAAATGCATTCTGATGTACTCTGCAGTGCTATGGCCTTATTTCTTTATTTTGGCCACAGTGCTTTAACCTTATTTTGATTTCTTCAGTATGGCTATAACCCAATTTGGAAATACTTTGACATTCATTCGAATTACTTACCGCTGCTGTATTATTTCGAATGACATTGTGCAGCTCTAAAACTATTAGGAATTTATTTGTGCTGCTAGAACATCAGTTTGAACTACTTCCTACTGCTAGAACTCTATTTTGTATGAATTTATGCTGCTATAACCTTATTTTGAATTCATTTCTGCTGCTAAAATATCCATTTGAACTACCTTGTGCTGCTATAACCCTATTTTGATTTAATTTCTGCTGCTATAACACGGATTTGAATCACCTTGTACTGCTATAACGCTGTTTTTCATGACTTTATGCTGCTATAGCACCATTTTGAATGCTTTCCTGCTGCTATAACAGTAATGTGAATTATTTCCTGCTGCTATAATCCTTTTTTGAATTACTTTGTGCTGCTACAACGTTATTTCGGGTCACTTTGTGCTAATATAACATTAATTGGAGTTATTTCCTGGTGTTCTAACATTAATTTGATATACTTCCTACTGCTATAACCCTATTTCCAATTCATTTCTGCTGCTATAATATCCATCTTAACTACCTTGTTCTGCTAGAACCCTATTTTGTATGACTTTATGCTGCTATAACCCTATTTCTAATTCATTTCTGCTGCTATAATATGGATTTGAATTGCCTCATGCTGCTATAACCCTATTTCCAATTAATTTCTGCTGATTTAATATCCATTTGAACTACCTTGTGCTGTTATAATATCCATTTGAACTGCCTTGTGCTGCTATAATATCCATTTGAACTACCTACATAACATAACCTATATATAATGTAATATAACATTTATCTGAAAGATTTCCTGCTGCTATAATATTAACTTGATTAACCTTTGAGCTGCTATAACCCCATTTTGCAACACTGGGAACATAAAACAAAACACAACAATGTGCACTATGGAAAAACGGGGGTGATCCATATATATTTCTATTAAAACTGTCTTCTAACGCATTTTACACACACGCACACACACACAGAACAGCTCTTTTTCTGGACATTTGGGTGGCTCTTAAAAGAGCCGTTGTGTTCGCTTTGTTCGGTGTTTGAGTGTTTAACCGCCGAAACCATACAGAGTGCGTCCCTGGCGTTTCAGCGCGTACACCACATCCATAGCGGTGACGGTCTTCCTCTTGGCATGCTCGGTGTAGGTGACGGCGTCGCGGATCACGTTCTCAAGGAACACTTTCAGCACACCGCGAGTCTCTTCGTAGATCAGGCCGGAAATACGCTTAACACCGCCACGGCGAGCCAGACGGCGAATAGCCGGCTTGGTGATTCCCTGGATGTTATCGCGAAGAACCTTGCGGTGACGCTTTGCGCCGCCTTTGCCGAGTCCCTTACCGCCTTTTCCTCTGCCAGACATAATGCTGCTATCTCGAAGTCAAGCTGCTTAATGAAACTACCCGCGCAGCGCCCACCTATTTATCCTCACTCTACAGGACCTGGTTGAGAGCAGGCGAGGAGGCGGGCCTAAGACCAACGGTCACACAATAGAACCCATTCAAAAAGAAAAAGAACGCCACATCTTTTCACGTACTAGCGTCTTCTTCTTCCTCATTCTCTTTACACACACAAACATTATTATTACTATTATTAGTACTAATGTTTTTTCCCCCATTTGTTGTAGTAGTAGTAGTAGTAGTGGAACATAATAGTCAATCACTTTGTGTAAAACGTACATAGTAAAACATACAGCACTCTGTGTTTGTACAACACACACATTCATTTTTCAAACACAAGGTGTTCCTTTTGCGCACGTCCGTGGGCTCGAGGCCCGTATACTAAACTCCTAGGTCCACTACAACTACAGGTCACACATAGCAGCACAACTCCTTATTAGTAGGCCCAGCATTCAGCTGATCACCAACAATGTCTGTGTACAGTTTTAAGCGAGCCCACATTCTACCACACAAGCAGGTCGCCCACAAAAGACAATAACTTTTCTGACTGGCAAGCAGCACAGAAAGGAATGCAAAGACAACTCTCAGGCCTTGCTTTATCAGCTCTCTCAAATGCACAATATAATGGACTCTCTAAGGTACAATGTCTAAGTTATCTACATTCTCTCAAACATTAACCTCATTCTTAAACTCCAAGTGCTATTCACAAGGAAAGCATATGCACTTTACCGTTTGTGCACGAGAAACTAACATACAAAACATCACACACGTGTGTCAAAACAAAGTCAGTGTTATTTTGAGCACACTTAGCACTGTCTAATCACAGGCCTTTTCTTGTCTATAAACACAGTGCTCACGGTAAATTGGAATTTGCGGCCCATCATTTTTGCGATCTATGTTAGAGTCAACGTATGCACTCTGTTTTGCATATAATGTCACAGAGCAACCAAAACCGCACCTCCATAATGACAGCTGAGCTTAAGGATTTGCAAAATACGTTTTAGCATTAGGATTTGGAAACAAAACCAGGATAAATTCAATAGTGCTGATGCTATAGTTATAGCAATGTGTAATGTCCAAGAAGCACAAGAAGGGTCTGATTCCTTGTTCACTATATTGTACTTGGCCAAATAAAACCACTATGAACTGTGATTCTGATAGTTGTGCGCCTTTAACTCACTGTGTAAAGAATTATGTAAGCTATAAAGAACACTTTTCATTGCGTATTTAATTACTTCATTATTATTAGTAGTAGCAGTAGTCATAGAAGTAGTAGTAGAAGCAGCTCAGATTGCATTAAATGGAGGCAGATAATTGTGATATACAATATATCATAATAGTAGCAATGATATATAGTTATGACAAAATGTAATTAAGAATCAGCATCATGTTCTTTCAGCTGCCCCCCTATTGATTCAGCACATGTTTTACACTACAAGCCCTTCCTGACACAATCCTCCTGTTTTTTCCCGTCTCTTAGTGGGACCAGCACTAAGAGTACAGTGGTCGGGTTGGTCCTCTGCTCGGGATTCAAACCAAGGCTGCAGTGCTGAAAGCACAGGAGCTTATCCTAGCCACTAGACCACTAGGGGAACAACTAACAAACAACTATTATAACAAATACTAATACATTACATTTCAAATTATGTAATAGCTAATAGTAGTAGTAGAGAGAAGAAGCTTTATACATTACAGCACAGTGAAAGCGTTTTTTTTAAATGTTAAGGACCACCGAGCTACATCCTCAATAAAAACCTTTTGCATATCCCAGCTTGGCAGGAATCTGGGGTCAGACATGATACGGCACCCCTGGAGCATAGGATTAAAGGCCTTGCTCAAGGACACCACACTGGTAGCTTAGCAAAGCTGAGGCTTGAACCACCAACCTTCCGAGCAGCAACCCAGAGCCTTAACCGTTAAGCGACTGCTGCTTTATGCTGCCTTACGCTGCTGTGTGTACTAGTAGAAGTAGTAGTAGGATTGTTGCTGCTGTCTTGTTTGTCATCATGCTTTAATATATTTTCTAACACGCAAAAAATATAGCAAGGAGAAACATTTTAAAATGATTTCCCCACACTTTTTAAAAACATTTAATTTAATTACATTTTTTTTAGCCATTTACTGTAAATGTAGATTTATAAGCTGTTGCTAAATTACAATGATTCGGGCAACATGCACTTCATAAGCGTGTCCGAACGAGGGCAGTCAAGATCCATACACAACAACAGCCTGCCTGAAACTCCCTTTATATTAATTTATTCATAAACCTTGATTCTTTCTTCTATTATGTCTTCTATTTTATTATTATCATTATTGTTATAATAATAATAATGATAATAATAATAATAATAATAATAATAATTATTATTATTATTATTATTATTGTTATTATTGTTATTATTATTATTATTATTGTTGTTGTTGTTACTACTATTATTATTATTAGCAGTAGTATTAGTAGTAGTAATAGTTATAGTAGTAGTAGTAGGATTAGCAGATGACTTCTAAAAACTTTTAATCAAACCATCATGCTAGAACTCATGATGTCATTATGTCATTATAGCGCTCTCTCTCTCTCTCTCTCTCTCTCTCTCTCTCTCTCTCCATATGTACTTAAAGGGGCCACTGACTTTTTTTTTATTTATTTATTTATTTATTTTTAGTTATTTTCAAAACAAATAGTATTATTGTATTAAGGGGGTGGGGGGATAGATTAAGTGCAGTTGTTGTTGTCCTCATCCTTTAACATATTTTCTAACAGCCAACATCATTGAGAAACCTTTCTTGAAGGATTATTTCCCCCCTTTTTAGTTATGTTCTGTAAATATAGACTTACAAGCTGTTGCTCTAATTAACTATGATTCGGGCAACGTGCACTTGATAAACTTGGCCACATGAGGGCAGTCAAGATCCATCCACAACAACACGCAGCGCTGCCTGAAACTCTCTTTATATATTTTTTTCCCCCATCAACCATTATTCTTTCTTGTATTTTATTTTTTTTATTAGTAGTAGTATTATTATAAGTAGTAGTAGTAGGATTAGCAAATTAATTCTAAAAACTGTCAATCAAACCATCAAGCTAGAACACATGATGTCATTATGATGCACTGTTGTGCTCTAACTCTCTCACCCCATATAGACTTATACTTTACTTTTTCTTATTCGAATCTTTATTCTACATCTTTATTTATTTATTTGTTTTTATTTTTTTATTTTTTTACACGTATATATACTTCGTCAACACTGCTACGAGCTTATTTCATTCCCCCCCCCCCCCCAACACTAATATAGCCTTATTCTCCATTTACTCAGCAAGGCTATAACTTTCTTTCCAGTTACTCTCCTTAATTTCAGTAACTTCATCATTGAAACCTACAATCAAAATATCTCCAAAGGTCTGGTCTAACCCGAACTCTCTACTCGTAATCATGTCTCTAGAACACAGGCTCTGAACCCTTTTCTAACACATTTCGTTGTCTACAACACCCGCCTCAGCTCGTGCAGGCCGCTTAATTGGCCGATGGCTCGAATCGGGTGAGTTTGGCACAGGTTCCAATCGAACGTCCTCGACCTGTCTCTAATATATTTCTTACCAGTTCAGCTTCATCACCACCCCAAGAAAGCACTGCGTGTTAGTTTGGTTTAGGGTCAGTATCTCAGCTTCAAATACATTATTTTCTTCTCTAATGTTCTGGGTTCATAACGAAACTGCCATACTCGTTCATGAGCACCAACATTCATGGCATTCTCATCACTGCTCCTTTGTAACTTAATGTGTTCCATAGGTGTCCTCATCTATTTCACTCGAGAATATCCACAAATAGGGAACAAGAGTACAAAGACAAAGGCGATGTAAACATTATTACATTACGACAATAATTATCATAAAGGGGAAAAAGGAGAGACATTAATATTATCTAATGTTTCTTATCCCACTCTTGACTAACTACTACAAATATAGACTTATAAACATGGCCATGAAATGCTTAATAACAGAATCCTGCTTCTTGGAAAATGCCGTTCCCAAGTTTAGACACACGAGGGCAGTCATGCTCCATCCAGCACAAAACACAACGCCGCCTGAAACAGAAGGTAGGTTTTGGGTATTTTATACAGACAGAGCTCATCAGCGTTGTTACTGTGTGCATTATATTATTTTGGCATAACAAGGACAATACGCGGATCTTTTGAAATAATAATTATAATAATAACAATAATAATAGCTGCTTTGTGACAAAGTCCATTGTTAAAAACTCTATAGAAACAAAGATTTTGATAAAGACACATCAATGAGTAAATACAACTCCGTTCAAATTAATGCAAGAAGCGTGCTCAGAAACCACAACATTTACAAGCTGATGATTCTCAGCGGTGTCATAAAGGGAAAAACTGTCAATCAAACCATCAGGATAGTTCTAGACCTCTGAACATGATGTCATAAAAGATCTTTACTGATGGTTCACTGCTCCAATTTCACTATATTGATGTGTGTGCTGGGGAGACAGAGCGAGAGAGCTCTATGTCTAATTACGTAATATTTATAGAAACAATGCATACACATATATGCATACACACATATATATATATATATATATATATATATATATATATATATATATATATATATATATATATATATATATATATATATATATAGGTGCATCTCAATAAATTAGAATGTCGTGGAAAAGTTCATTTATTTCAGTAATTCAACTCAAATTGTGAAACTCGTGTATTAAATAAATTCAATGCACACAGACTGAAGTAGTTTAAGTCTTTGGTTCTTTTAATTGTGATGATTTTGGCTCACATTTAACAAAAACCCACCAATTCACTATCTCAACAAATTAGAATATGGTGACATGCCAGTCAGCTAATCAACTCAAAACACCTGCAAAGGTTTCCTGAGCCTTCAAAATGGTCTCTCAGTTTGGTTCACTAGGTAAGCCACAAACATTCATTGCCAATGAAGCTGGCTGTTCACAGAGTGCTGTATCCAAGCATGTTAACAGAAAGTTGAGTGGAAGGAAAACGTGTGGAAGAAAAAGATGCACAACCAACCGAGAGAACCGCAGCCTTATGAGGATTGTCAAGCAAAATCGATTCAAGAATTTGAGTGAACTTCACAAGGAATGGACTGAGGCTGGGGTCAAGGCATCAAGAGCCACCACACACAGACGTGTCAAGGAATTTGGCTACAGTTGTCGTATTCCTCTTGTTAAGCCACTCCTGAACCACAGACAACGTCAGAGGCGTCTTACCTGGGCTAAGGAGAAGAAGAACTGGACTGTTGCCCAGTGGTCCAAAGTCCTCTTTTCAGATGAGAGCAAGTTTTGTATTTCATTTGGAAACCAAGGTCCTAGAGTCTGGAGGAAGGGTGGAGAAGCTCATAGCCCAAGCTGCTTGAAGTCCAGTGTTAAGTTTCCACAGTCTGTGATAATTTGGGGTGCAATGTCATCTGCTGGTGTTGGTCCATTGTATTTTTTGAAAACCAAAGTCACTGCACCCGTTTACCAAGAAATGTTGGAGCACTTCATGCTTCCTTCTGCTGACCAGCTTTTTGAAGATGCTGATTTCATTTTCCAGCAGGATTTGGCACCTGCCCACACTGCCAAAAGCACCAAAAGTTTGTTAAATGACCATGGTGTTGGTGTGCTTGACTGGCCAGCAAACTCACCACACCTGAACCCCATAGAGAATCTATGGGGTATTGTCAAGAGGAAAATGAGAAACAAGAGACCAAAAAATGCAGATGAGCTGAAGGCCACTGTCAAAGAAACCTGGGCTTCCATACCACCTCAGCAGTGCCACAAACTGATCACCTCCATGCCACGCCGAATTGAGGCAGTAATTAAAGCAAAAGGAGCCCCTACCAAGTATTGAGTACATGTACAGTAAATGAACATACTTTCCAGAAGACCAACAATTCACTAAAAATGTTTTTTTTATTGGTCTTATGAAGTATTCTAATTTGTTGAGATAGTGAATTGGTGGGTTTTTGTTAAATGTGAGCCAAAATCATCACAATTAAAAGAACCAAAGACTTAAACTACTTCAGTATGTGTGAATTGAATTTATTTAATACACGAGTTTCACAATTTGAGTTGAATTACTGAAATAAATGAACTTTTCCATGACATTCTAATTTATTGAGATGCACCTGTATATTTTTTTTCCCCCATCCCTTTACCATGTTATAAGTATTTAATTAGCCAAGGAACGAAGACTTGCTCATTTTTCTGAGACACTGAGGTGGCTCTTAAAAGAGCCTTTGTCTATATTAGCCGGAGTTGTCATTTAAGCGCGCTCTCCGCGAATACGGCGGGCCAGTTGAATATCCTTGGGCATGATGGTCACTGGCGTGGATGGCGCACAGGTTGGTGTCCTCGAATAGGCCGACCAGGTATGCCTCGCTCGCCTCTTGCAGGGCCATGACGGCCGAGCTCTGGAAACGCAAATCGGTCTTGAAGTCCTGAGCGATTTCTCTCACCAGACTCTGGAAGGGCAGCTTGCGGATGAGCAGTTCAGTAGACTTCTGGTAACGGCGGATCTCTCTCAGAGCCACGGTGCCGGGCCTGTAATGGTGAGGCTTCTTCACGCCGCCGGTAGCTGGGGCGCTCTTATGGGCAGTCTTCATGGCGAGCTGCTTCCTAGGCGCCTTGCCTCCGGTGGACTTACGGGCGGTCTGCTTGGTTCTTGCCATAGCGTCGAGCTCTGCACTTCGAGGATGAAAAACTGAATAAACGGTGCCAGCGAACGCTGGCTTTTTAAGCTCTAACGCTGCCCTGCGCCAATTGGGCGTCTCGAAGCCACTCGTCTGACATTGGATAGAACGTGTGACGTCACCTGATGACTATTGGAGCGCCTTCTGCCACCGGCACAGTTCGAAACACAAGCCGCCCGCCCCTATTCTATTGGCGCTCTCTTGCACGGTGCTTTGTTCTCTGCCATTCACTAGTAACACACATGCCGCAGTCACAAACTATTTTCACCCTTCAGATTTCATTTAGCCAGCACGCTAATTACTATTGTTATTGGTGTCATTACACACAGAAATATGTTCTAAAACATAGTTACTAGCAGACTAGAACACTAATGTGCTGATTTTGTACATGCTGGCTTTATAGTGCACACTTTCAGTATTAACAAAAGAGGAATAAAATTGCACTTTTTATGAAAGATGGGTGGCTCTTAAAAGAACCTTTGGGTACTGACAAACGCAGCAGTGGGCGAGTTTACTTGGTCTTGACGGCCTTCTCGGTTTTTTTGGGCAAAAGCACAGCCTGGATGTTAGGCAGCACACCACCCTGGGCGATAGTCACTCCACCGAGCAGTTTGTTCAGCTCCTCGTCGTTACGCACGGCTAGCTGCATGTGGTGGGGAATGATACGAGTCTTCTTGTTGTCACGGGCGGCGTTGCCGGCCAACTCCAGGATCTCAGCAGTCAGATACTCCAGCACGGCGGCCAGGTAGACCGGAGCGCCGGCACCGACGCGCTCAGCGTAGTTACCTTTACGCAGAAGCCTGTGTACACGGCCCACGGGGAACTGAAGTCCAGCCCTGGATGAACGAGTCTTGGCCTTGGCCCTAGCCTTTCCGCCGGTTTTGCCACTTCCACTCATTGTGCTGCTCAGATCTGTTCTAAGAACAACTGCGAAATAAACGCTACGCGTCGAGCTCTCTGTGATATAGGCAAAACGGCCACTCTCTTATAGGCTAAGATCGCTGTGGAATGTTAACCAATCACAAACACGCTGTCGAATTCCAGCGTCAGTCCACCATTCTCTTCTACACGATACCTCTCCCGCCCGCGTGTGTGTGTGTGTGTGTGTGTGTGTGTGTGTGTGTGTGTGTGTGTGTGTGTGTGTGTGTGTGAGAGAGAGAGAGAGAGTGAAAACAGACAGAAGGGAATATAGACATACAAAAGCACAAACTAACAAAACTATATACAACGATACATGCAATGTATTTTTTATTATCATTAATATTTATTTATGTATTAATATGTTATTCCTACATCCTCTGTCAGGAATCAGGAATGATGTTTTGGAATAACGATCAGTATTAAACTCTACTAAAAGCATCATCAGCCATTAGAGCCTCATTTGATGTCATAAGAGAATATGGAATTACTTCAGTGCAAATATTGTGTAGATACGTGCATCTGCAAGGCTACGTGTACATTATACCTTATATTGTAAATATGTATGATTATGACGAGTGTTGGATTGATTCAGTAAAGTTTGTTTTAAAAGAAAAAAAAGAAAGAAAGAAAAAAAAAAGGAATTCCTGCTCTTTAAAGGAAAATATGGGTGGCTCTTAAAAGAGCCGTTTAAGGAACAAAAGCATGAAATAAATAAAAAAGGTCTACTTCTTTTTGGGTGCTGCCTTTTTTGCCTTTGCCGCTTTGGGCTTCGCGGTCTTGGGCTTGACAGCCTTCGTCTTCTTGGGGCTCTTGGTGGCTTTCTTAGTGGCAGCGGGCTTCTTCGCCTTCTTAGGAGACTTCTTGGCGGCGGCGGCGGGTTTCTTGGCTGCTACCTTCTTAGGCTTCTTAGCCGCGGCGGGTTTCTTGGCGGCGGGCTTGTTCGCTTTTGGCGCGGCTTTCTTTGCGGGCTTCTTGGCTTCGGTCTGCTTCTTGTTCAGCTTAAAAGAACCAGACGCTCCGGTCCCTTTGGTCTGTACCAGAGTGCCTTTCGTCACAAGACCCTTGACGGCGAACTTGACGCGGGAGTTGTTTTCTCAACGTCGTATCCGCCGGCAGCCAAAGCTTTCTTCAGGGCGGCGAGAGACACACCGCTCCTCTCCTTGGACGACGAAACCGCTTTGACGATGAGCTCGCCGACGCTAGGGCCTGCTTTCTTTGTCCTCGAAGCTGCTTTCTTCTTGGGCGCTTTGGCTGGCGCGGTGGCGGGCGTGGGAGCGACTTCTGCCATCTTCTAGGAGCTACGTAGAATAAACGAGTCAAACACTGTGCGCTGTGTAACACAGATACCTCCCTCCCCGCGGCCGGGAGGCTGGTCTTAAAAGCAGACACGAGAACGTTGTAGACTCAATCCGCGTGCCGCTGAATGAATGCGCTTCCGTGGCACGCTCGCAACTGTGTTTTCTCATGGCGTTCCTTGGCGAAAATAAGACTCCTAAGACAAGATCCAAAGCGTTCAAGCACACGTTTCATGAGAATGGGCTTTCTCGTTTCTCTCGAGGGCCGGCATGGCTAGGTAAAGAGCGACAATCTCGTTCGGCGGGCATAAAAATGCACGGCGCGCCTTTTGCTTGAGTCGGCGGGCTGCGCATTTCGTGCGATGTCGCGTGTAAAAACGGGCAAAAAAAGGCACGTCCGTTGTAAGGCTTCTGGGCCGAGTTGAAGGCGAGCCTTGTGAAGGAGCCTGATGTATTTGCAGCTGCTGAGTGGTGTGTGCAGTATTTGAAGCAGAGCCCGTTTTGGGGCTGCGTAAAGCACAGCGCGTGTGGCAGTCCCGCAGCGTCGACTCCCAAGGTCTTTGTCATCGTCTGGTCTTCGGCACTCGGGCTGGCGCTCCTCGTGCGCTCCTCCGCCCTTGTAGTCCTGGGACACAGGGGGCGCGCCTCGTTACGGCCTAATCGGCCCGCTCCTCCTCCTCGTCAGCCCTGCCGGATTGGTCCCGGAGCCTAACGAGCACGGGCCTCAGCGCGAGTCTTCGACCCCGGCTCTGCTCTAACCCTAACGCTGTTAACCCCTGCTCTGCTCTAACCCTAACGCCATTAACCCCGGCTCTGCTCTTACCTTAACGCCGTTAACCCCGGCTCTGCTCTAACCCTAACGCTGTTGACCCCGGCTCTGATCTAACCTTAACGCTCTTTACCCTGGCTCTGCTATAGCCTTGTGTTTATTTTAATACACGCTGCTGTAACCCCAGTCTTATGAACTCAACAGAGCTATAACCCCATTGGTTGTTATTCAACTAGCACCTCGTTACTATTTACTACAATCCGCTATTACTCTATTGTGATCGGTGTACTCGATGCTGCTATAAATGAGTTCTGATGTGCTCTGCACTGCTATGGCCTTATTTCTTTATTTTGGCCACAGTGCTTTAACCTTATTTTGATTTCTTCAGTATGGCTATAACCCAATTTGGAAATACTTTGACATTCATTCGAATTACTTACCGCTGCTGTATTATTTCGAATGACATTGTGCAGCTCTAAAACTATTAGGAATTTATTTCTGCTGATATCACATCAGTTTGAACTACTTCCTACTGCTAGAACCCTATTTTGTATGACTTTATGCTGCTATAACCCTATTTCCAATACATTTCTGCTTCTATGATATCCATCTGAACTACCTTGTGCTGCTATAACCCTATTTTGTATGACTTTGTGCTGTTATAACACCATTTTGAATGCTTTCCTGCTGCTATAATCCTTTTTTTGAATTACTTCCTACTGCTATAACCCTATTTTGTATGACTTTATAGTGCTATAACCCTATTTTGAATTAATTTCTGCTGCTATAATATGGATTTGAATCTCCTTGTGCTGCTATAACCCTATTTCTAATTAATTTCTGCTGCTATAATATCCATCTGAACTACCTTGTGCTGCTAGAACCCTATTTTGTATGACTTAGTGCTGCTATAAGACCATTTTGAATGCTTTCCTGCTGCTATAATCCTTTTTTGAACTACTTCGTGCTGCTACAACGCTATTTCAGGTCACTATGTGCTGCTATAACATTAATTGTAGTTATGTCCTGGTGTTCTAACATTAATTTTATTTACTTCCTACTGCTATAACCCTATTTCCAGTTCATTTCTGCTGCTATGATATCCATCTGAACTACCTTGTGCTGCAATAACCCTATTTTGCATGACTTTGTGCTGCTATAACACCATTTTGAATGCTTTCCTGCTGCTATAATCCTTTTTTTGAATTACGTCCTACTGCTATAACCCTATTTTGTATGACTTTATGCTGCAATAACCCTATTTTGAATTAATTTCTGCTGCTATAATACGGATTTGAACTACCTTGTGCTGCTAATAACCCTATTTTGTATGACTTCGTGCTGCTATAACACCATTTTGAATGCTTTCCTGCTGCTATAACATTAATGTGAATTATTTCCTGCTGCTATAATCCTTTTTTGAATTACTTTGTGCTGCTACAACGCTATTTCGGGTCACTATGTGCTGCTGTAACATTAATTGGAGTTATTTCCTGGTGTTTTAACGTTAATTTGATTTACTTCCTACTGCTATAACCCTATTTCCAATTAATTTCTGCTGCTATGATATCCATCTGAACTACCTTGTGCTGCTAATAACCCTATTTTGTATGGCTTTATGCTGCTATAACCCTATTTTGAATTAATTTCTGCTGCTATAATACGGATTTGAATCTCCTTGTGCTGCTATAATGCTGTTTTGCATGACTTTATGCTGCTACAACATTATTTCGGGTCACTATGTGCTGCTAGAACATTAATTGGAGTTATTTCCTGGTGTTCTAACATTAATTTGATTTACTTCCTACTGCTGTAACCCTATTTCCAATTAATTTCTGCTGCTTTAAAATCCATTTGAACTACATTGTGCTGCTATAATATCCATTTGAACTACCTTGTGCTGTTATAGCCTTATTTTGAATGACTTCTCCCTACTATAACATTCATCTGAAAGATTTCCTGCTGCTATAATATTAACTTGATTAACTTTTGAGCTGCTATAACCCCATTTTGCAACACTGGGAACACATAAAACAAAAACACCCCTCCCCCTCCCCCTTTACAGTGCTACAACCCTGTTTTTATTTATTCAACTCTGCATTTAGCAGACCGCTATACTTGCACAAGAGGTAAAACACTCCCGGGAGAACAGCGCGTCAAAAGTCCCCCCTGCCTTCCACATACAGAGAGAGAGAGAGAGAGAGATATTGCTCCTTACATGAAAAAGTGGGTGGCTCTTACAAGAGCCGTTGGGTTGATAAAGACGGCAGTAACGCTCTTTACTTGGAGCTGGTATACTTGGTCACGGCCTTTGTGCCTTCAGACACGGCATGCTTGGCCAGCTCACCAGGAAGCAACAGGCGCACGGCGGTCTGGATCTCCCTGGAGGTGATGGTGGAGCGCTTGTTGTAATGAGCCAGACGAGAGGACTCGCCGGCGATGCGCTCGAAAATGTCATTTACGAAGGAGTTCATGATGCCCATGGCCTTAGACGAAATGCCGGTATCAGGGTGCACCTGTTTCAAAACTTTGTACACGTAGATGGCGTAACTCTCCTTCCTGGACTTTCTGCGCTTCTTGCCTCCTTTGCCGGCCGTCTTGGTCACGGCTTTCTTGGATCCTTTCTTGGGCGCGGCCTTAGCTGGATCGGGCATTATGCTGCTTTTCAAGTAGACGGCGAGAAAATGACTAGCGCCCGCCTCGCGGCGGCTCTATTTACACACCGACATTGTAATTATGCGCAAGGCAAAAACGGTTTTTTATAGGTCAAAATTGCAAACCTCCTCCTAGAGGGCGCCTCCTACTGCTCCGCCCCCCCCCTCCCCCTCCCCCTCCCCGCAACGCTTTGTTTCCCTTTCCGCCGTTTTACATTCACAACAATGTGCACTATGAAAAAACAGGGGGGGATCCATATATATTCCTATTAAAACCGTCTTCTAACGCATTTTACACACACACACACACACACACACACTATAATAGTAATATATTACATATGCTTATATGTGTATGTATCCATGCATGAAAAATATAAAAATAGATTGCCTATTTTTTTCATGTATTTATATAGATATTATTATTTACTATCTACGCTACTTATGTACAGCGTTTGACGCTTTTAGCTTCATAAAATAAAAAAAGCGTTTCACTCACACACTCTCTCTCTCTCTCTCTCTCACACACACACACACACACACACACGGAACAGCTCTTTTTCTGGACATTTGGGTGGCTCTTAAAAGAGCCGTTGTGGTCGCGTTGTTCGGTGATTGAGTGTTTAACCGCCGAAGCCATACAGAGTGCGTCCCTGGCGTTTCAGCGCGTACACCACATCCATGGCGGTGACGGTCTTCCTCTTGGCATGCTCGGTGTAGGTGACGGCGTCGCGGATCACGTTCTCAAGGAACACTTTCAGCACACCGCGAGTCTCTTCGTAGATCAGGCCGGAAATACGCTTAACACCGCCACGGCGGGCCAGACGGCGAATAGCCGGCTTGGTGATTCCCTGGATGTTATCGCGAAGAACCTTGCGGTGACGCTTTGCGCCTCCTTTGCCGAGTCCCTTACCGCCTTTTCCTCTGCCAGACATAATGCTGCTATCTCGAAGTCAAGCTGCTTAATGAAACTACCCGCGCAGCGCCCACCTATTTATCCTCACTCTACAGGACCTGGTTGAGAGCAGGCGAGGAGGCGGGCCTAAATCCTACGGTCACACAATAGAACCCATTCAAAAAGAAAAAGAACGCCACATCTTTTCACCTACTAGCGTCTTCTTCTTCCTCATTCTCTTTACACACACAAACATTGTTATTACTATTATTAGTACTAATGTTTTTTCCCCCCATCAGTAGTAGTAGTAGTAGTAGTAGTAGTAGTAGTGGAACATAATAGTCAATCACTTTGTGTAAAACGTACATAGTAAAACATACAGCACTCTGTGTTTGTACAACACACACATTCATTTTTCAAACACAAGGTGTTCCTTTTGCGCACGTCCGTGGGCTCGAGGCCCGTATACTAAACTCCTAGGTCCACTACAACTACAGGTCACACATAGCAGCACAACTCCTTATTAGTAGGCCCAGCATTCAGCTGATCACCAACAATGTCTGTGTACACTTTTAAGCGAGCCCACATTCTACCACACAAGCAGGTCGCCCACAAAAGACAATAACTTTTCTGACTGGCAAGCAGCACAGAAAGGAATGCAAAGACAACTCTCAGGCCTTGCTTTATCAGCTCTCTCAAATGCACAATATAATGGACTCTCTAAGGTACAATGTCTAAGTTATCTACATTCTCTCAAACATTAACCTCATTCTTAAACTCCAAGTGCTATTCACAAGGAAAGCATATGCACTTTACCGTTTGTGCACGAGAAACTAACATACAAAACATCACACACGTGTGTCAAAACAAAGTCAGTGTTATTTTGAGCACACTTAGCACTGTCTAATCACAGGCCTTTTCTTGTCTATAAACACAGTGCTCACGGTAAATTGGAATTTGCGGCCCATCATTTTTGCGATCTGTGTTAGAGTCAACGTATGCACTCTGTTTTGCATATAATGTCACAGAGCAACCAAAACCGCGCCTCCATAATGACAGCTGAGCTTAAGGATTTGCAAAATACGTTTTAGCATTAGGATTTGGAAACAAAACCAGGATAAATTCAATAGTGCTGATGCTATAGTTATAGCAATGTGTAATGTCCAAGAAGCACAAGAAGGGTCTGATTCCTTGTTCACTATATTGTACTTGGCCAATAAAACCACTATGAACTGTGATTCTGATAGTTGTGCGCCTTTAACTCACTGTGTATAAAATTATGTAAGCTATAAAGAACACTTTTCATTGCGTATTTAATTACTTCATTATTATTAGTAGTAGCAGTAGTCATAGAAGTAGTAGTAGAAGCAGCTCAGATTGCATTAAATGGAGGCAGATAATTGTGATATACAATATATTATAATAGTAGCAATGATATATAGTTATGACAATATGTAATTAAGAATCAGCATCATGTTCTTTCAGCTGCCCCCCATTGATTCAGCACATGTTTTACACTACAAGCCCTACAAGCCCTTCCTGACACAATCCTCCTGTTTTTTCCCGTCTGTTAGTGGGACCAGCACTAAGAGTACAGTGGTCGGGTTGGTCCTCTGCTCGGGAATCAAACCAAGGCTGCAGTGCTGAAAGCACAGGAGCTTATCCTAGCCACTAGACCACCAGGGGAACAACTAACAAACAACTATTATAACAAATACTAATACATTACATTTCAAATTATGTAATAGCTAATAGTAGTAATAGAGAGAAGAAGCTTTATACATTACAGCACAGTGAAAGCGTTTTTTTTAAATGTTAAGGACCACCGAGCTACATCCTCAATAAAAACCTTTTGCATATCCCAGCTTGGCAGGAATCTGGGGTCAGACATGATACGGCACCCCTGGAGGATAGGATTAAAGGCCTTGCTCAGTGGCACCGCACTGGTAGCTTAGCAAAATTGAGGCTTGAACCACCAACCTTCCGAGCAGCAACCCAGAGCCTTAACCATTAAGCCAATGCTGTTTTATGCTGCCTTACGCTGCTGTGTGTACTAGTAGCAGTAGTAGTAGGATTGTTGCTGCTGTCTTGTTTGTCATCATGCTTTAATATATTTTCTAACATGCAAAAAATATAGCAAGGAGAAACATTTCTAAAATGATTTCCCCACACTTTTTAAAAACATTTAATTGAATTACATTTTTTTAGCCATTTACTGTAAATGTAGATTTATAAGCTGTTGCTAAATTACAATGATTCGGGCAACATGCACTTCATAAGCGTGTCCGCACGAGCCCAGTCAAGATCCATCCACAACAACAGCCTGCCTGAAACTCCCTTTATATTAATTTATTCATAAAACTTGATTCTTTCTTCTATTATGTCTTCTATTTTATTATTATCATTATTGTTGTTATAATAATAATAATAATAATAATAATAATTATTATTATTATTATTATTATTATTATTGTTGTTGTTGTTGTTGTTGTTGTTGTTGTTGTTATTGTTGTTGTTGTTATTATTACTACTATTATTATTAGTAGTAATAGTAGTAGTAGTAGTAGTAGTAGTAGTAGTAATAGTTATAGTAGTAGTAGTAGGATTAGCAGATGACTTCTAAAAACTTTTAATCAAACCATCATGCTAGAACTCATGATGTCATTATGTCATTATAGCGCTCTCTCTCTCTCTCTCTCTCTCTCTCTCTCTCTCTCTCTCTGTCAGGGGCCACTGACTTTTTTTTATTTTTTATTTTTTTTTTAGTTATTTTCAAAACAAATTGTATTATTGTATTAAGGGGGTGGGGTTATAGATTAAGTGCAGTTGTTGTTGTCCTCATCCTTTAACATATTTTCTAACAGCCAACATCATTGAGAAACCTTTCTTGAAGGATTATTTCCTAATTTTCTAAAAACTTTTAATCAAACCATCATGCTAGAACTCATGATGTCATTATAGTGCTCTCTCTCTCTCTCTCTCTCTCTCTCTCTCTCTCTCGCTCTCTCCATATGTGCTTACAGGGGCCACTGACTTTTTTTTTTTTTTTTAGTTATTTTCAAAACAAATAGTATTATTGTATTAAGGGGGTGGGGGGATAGATAAAGCGCAGTTGTTGTTGTCCTCATCCTTTAACATATTCTCTAACAGCCAACATCATTGAGAAACCTTTCTTGAAGGATTATTTCCCCCCTTTTTAGTTATGTTCTGTAAATATAGACTTGCAAGCTGTTGCTCTAAATAACTATGATTCGGGCAACGTGTACTTGATAAACTTGGCCACACGAGGGCAGTCAAGATCCATCCTCAACAACACGCAGCGCTGCCTGAAACTCTCTTTATATTAATTTATTCATAAACCTTGATTGTTTCTTCTATTATGTCTTCGATTTTATTATTATTATTATTATTATTATTATTATTATTATTATTATTATTATTATTATTATTATTATTGTTATTATTATTATTATTATTAGTAGTAGTAGTAGTAGAAGTAGTAATAGTTATAGTTATAGTAGTAGGATTAGCAGATGACTTCTATAAACTTTTAATCAAACCATCATGCTAGATGGTAGAACTCATATGAGCTAGAACTCATGATGTCATTATGTCATTATAGTGCTCTCTCTCTCTCTCTCTCTCTCTCTCTCTCTCTCTCTCTCTCTCTCTCCATATATACTTAAAGGGGCCACTGACTTTTTTTTCATTTATTTTTTTTTAGTTATTTTCAAAACAAATAGTATTATTGTATTAAGGGGGTGGGGGGATAGATTAAGCGCAGTTGTTGTTGTCCTCATCCTTTAACATATTTTCGAACAGCCAACATCATTGAGAAACCTTTCTTGAAGGATTATTCCCCCCCTTTTTAGTTATGTACTGTAAATATAGACTTACAAGCTGTTGCTCTAATTAACTATGATTCGGGCAACGTGCACTTGATAAACTTGGCCACACGAGGGCAGTCAAGATCCATCCTCAACAACACGCAGCGCTGCCTGAAAATCCCTTTATATTAATTTATTCATAAACCTTGATTCTTTCTTCTATTATGTCTTCGATTTTATTATTAATATTATTAGTAGTAGTAGTAGTAGTAGTAGTAGTAGTAGTAATAGTTATAGTAGTAGTAGAAGGATTAGCAGATGACTTCTAAAAACTTTTAATCAAACCATCATGCTCATGATGCCATTATGTCATTATAGTGCTCTCTCTCTCTCTCTCTCTCTCTCTCTCTCTCTCTCTCTCTCGCTCTCTCCATATGTACTTACAGGGGCCCTTGACCTTTTTTTTTTTTTTTTTTTTTTTTTTAGTTATTTTCAAAACATATAGTATTATTGTGTTAAAAAAAAAATGTAGTCGTGCAGTTGTGGTTCTCATCATCCTTTAACATATTTTTGAACACCCAAGAAATATATAATTATAAACATTTCTTAAAGGATTTCCCCCCATTTTAACTATTTAGTATAAATAAGAGCTGTGGCTCTAAATAACTATGATTCGGGGAACGTGCATTTGCTAAACTTGATCACACGAGGGCAGTCAAAATCCATCCACAACAACACGCAGCGCTGCCTGAAACTCCCTATATATTAATTTATTCATAAACCTTGATTGTTTCTTCTATTATGTCTTCGATTTTATTATTATTATTATTAGTAGTAGTAGTAGTAGTAGTAGTAGTAGTAGTAGTTATAGTAGTAGTAGAAGGATTAGCAGATGACTTCTAAAAACTTTGAATCAAACCATCATGCTAGAACTCATGATGTCATTATGTCATTATAGTGCTCTCTCTCTCTCTCTCTCTCTCTCTCTCTCTCTCTCCATATGTACTTACAGGGGCCCCTGACCTTTTTTTTTTTTTTTTTTTTTTTTTTTAGTTATTTTCAAAACAAATAGTATTATTGTATCTTTTTTTAAAAAATGTAGTCGTGCAGTTGTGGTTCTCGTCATCCTTTAACATATTTTTGAACACGCAAGAAATATGTAATTATAAACATTTCTTAAAGGATTTCCCCCCTTTTTAACTATTTAGTATAAATAAGAGCTGTGGCTCTAAATAAATATGATTCGGGGAATGTGCATTTGCTAAACTTGACCACACGAGGGCAGTCAATATCAATCCACAACAACACGCAGCGCTGCCTGAAACTCCCTATATATTAATTTATTCATAAACCTTGACTGTTTCTTCTATTATGTCTTCTATTTTATTATTTTTATTATTATTATTATTATAAGAGATAGTAGTAAAACTGAACTAGAGAGAGACAGACAGTGAGAGAGACAAGACAGGGAGACAGACATGGGCACGCATCCAGGCACAGACCCGGGCACCGACTCGGGCATCGAATCGGGGACAGACTCGGGCACGCACCCGGGCACAGACTTGTGTGTGCTCGAATCGGAGCCGGTGTCTGTGCCCGGGTACATGCCCGAGACTGTCTCCCTAACCCCAAACCATAACCCTAAACTTAACTCTAACCCTTACCCTACTACTAACCTTGTCCCTAATCCTATTCTGAACCTGAACTCTAAACCTAATCCTAAGTATAACCTTAATACTAAACCTAACCCTAACACAACCTTAGTCCTAAAGTCAACCCCAATCCTACAACCCAATTAAAACAAACAAATAAATAAATAAATGAATAGTAAATAATAAATAAATAAAATAAAATACAAAATTTAACAACATTTTGACCTTAATCTTAGCCATAATCCAAAACTTTATAAAAAAAAAATAAAGAAGTGAGAGGAGCCTTAAAACTTACTTCCACCCTCCATGGTGACTCAACCAGTATAGGAGCTGGATCTTCACAGGCCTCCTTTGTGGGTCACACCTTTATTCAGTCCTTTTGGAATGCACAGAGTAATGGATGAAAGAGACCCATTAAAATCAGCAAACCTTCACATCACAGCCTTTCCTTCTCAACACAAGTCCCACTGAGGGTAGACGCGCAGCCGCTTATGATTCGCTGGACAAGATAATTATGCGCAGCACTAAACTACTTTATATTCGATAAAAAGAGAATCATGGTCCTTTTCATTTTACGACTTTAAACGCAAATATCTCAGCAACCGTTGTACCTATTCGCACACGGTTTTCTTCTACTTACACAATAGAACCCCCTCTTTCTGATGTTCACAGACATATAGGCCTTAGGAGCATTTCAGAATTTTTAGAATCTACCATAACCAGGAACACTAGTTCCTAGCAATGACTTGGTCAGACACAACCGCTCATGTTCTAAGCTAGGAGTGTCTATGTCAGTAGAAACCTGATTATTTCTTGAATCTGCTCTTATGGAGTAATGTAAGGAAGAAACCTGCTGACAAATGCTTAATCCTAGGAGACACAACCCAATAGAAGCTTGATGGCTTCCCAAAGGATTCCAGCTCTTTGTGAGGTGGTTACAGGTAAAGAAGTCATCTGCTGAGTTGCTACCTGATCAGGACTATCCAGAGGTGATGTATTGCATGGGACTAATCTGTAGACTCCTGGCTTAGCTAGAGGGAACATGGCTGGACAACCTGGATACTTTGTGGTGTTAACAAGAGTTAGCTGTGTTAGATAGTTAGGCATTTTTAGATGGATAGACCTAGTCGCAGGCTCTGTTCAGGTGACTTGGGAAACCTTGCTGTGTTAACAAGAGTCATTCTGGTCAGAGCTAGATAAGTAGCCAGCCCTCCTGGGTCCAATAGGACAACACGCAGTTGGGTGGTCTGGGGCCAACAGACCTTAAATGGGGCCAAGTCTTCTACTTGGTGACTTAGCACCGCCCATGCACAAGTCCATTGTGCACCACACTTTATAGCAACTTGAATTTTTTTAGTTTAAAATCTATAAACGCTTTAAAAGTAATTGAAGTCTAAATAAATAAAAAAAAACTGCCATAAAAAACTAATTTATTAGCCAGAAAAAATTGCTACTTAATACCCACAGTTAAAAGTGCTTTACAAATATAATTTTCTGGCTAGAAAATTAATAACTAATTGTCATTTAAATCTTACTATTATAGTCAAAACAAATAAGTTGGAAAAATAGATGGAACAATAAAACCCCATTTAATCAAACTAACGTTTTTAAATAAAGTCGCATCTTAGCAATACCTATATTTAAAAGCACTTTACAAATAAAATTGATTGGCTATGGGACACAGGCCTGGGAGTGAACGACCCACGGCTGGCCGCCTCAGATGAGGGTGTATAGTGATTAAAGGCCAAAACACTCGATGACTCTGAGGAGCACTACTGATGATGTATCCTAAAATTTAGTAAAAGTCTTGGTATGCTAAAGATTATAATGATAAACTAGATACATAAGTAAATAAATGATTTAATTATTAATACATAAGTAATACATAAAAAAATTAATAAACAACAACTGAGCCCTAAAAGGTTGACACATCAGCTACAACGAACAAATATTTGACCTACAGCAGATAGTTAAAGCAGGAGTGGGGAAGATTTTAAAAGCACTTAAAATAGTTTAATCAGCTTGCCCAGTTTCCAAAACCTGAACCAGGAATAATAGCTTGGTCTGAAGCAATTCCAATCAGTACAAATACCCAACCACAGATAAAGGGATTACCATCATCAAAGCCATCACCAAGACCATACCCACAACCTAATACCCAACTACGGATAAAGCTACGGATAATTAACATCACCAAAGCCTAAATCAGGAGTAACAAATTAGCCTCAAACAACTGCCACACAACCGTATCCTGTTCCTGTGACGGTAGTTCCTGTTTTCGAATCGTTTGCCGGGAGTTTGTTGCTTGTGTCGGCATTTAAATTATACTGTTTCCTTTTGTCATTAATAATTTTGCACTATCATTTCCATTTGTTGTAGCTAGTCTTATTTACATTCTCACTCGAACACTACTGTTTAAAGCCGACAATATGTCGGTTGCTTCTTTGTCTTTGAGTGCAGGTGAGGACTCGTTTGAATTGCACACGGTGCATTTGGAGTTGGAGGCCATGGAGAAGCAGATCCACAACCTACTAAAGAAGCAGGCCCAGCTGCGTGAACGGAGAGCCGTGATGGAGACGTCCCACACTGAAGCTCACAAAAGCACGGTAAGCTCAAGGCGTGATACAATCACTCCCACCACCTCTACTCTGTGCATTTCTCTGCACAGGGGCCATGCACCCAGGACGCATCCAGCCCAGGTCTCCTTCACTCCGGCGCCGACACACCACGGACCTTGGGTGCACCAACAGCGGAAAGCGCGGCCCAGACGCCAGGCAAGGACCTCTCCCCCTCTGCCGCACCCAGTCTTCGAGATCGCCACCAGGAACCGCTTCGCCCCTCTCCGCGAGACCAAAGCCAACGCCGTGATCATCGGAGACTCCATTGTTCGGAACATCCGCGTCACCTCAACTAAAGGTCAGGTTCGCACCCACTATTTTTCTGGCGCTCGTGTTCTCGATGTCGCTGCGCAGGTACCCGCGATCCTGAAGGATGCCAAGAACATCAGAGCTGTCGTGCTGCATGCGGAGGTGATCGACATCAGGCTACGGCAGACGGAAATCCTGAAGAGGGACTTCGGCAGCCTGATCGAGACGGTACACAACACATCACCCACAACGAAGATCATCGTGTCTGGACCTCTCCCCACATACAGAGGTGGACTTGAAAGGTTCAGTAGACTTTTTGCTTTAAATGAATGGTTAATTACATGGTGTAATGAACAGAAACTGCTCTTTATAAATAACTGGAATCTTTTCTGGGAGCGTCCTAGATTGTTCCGCACTAATGGCCTGCACCCCAGCAGACTCGGAGCGGATCTTCTCTCAGACAACATCTCCAAGACACTACACACCATATGACTCGTAAGTACAAATTCAAATAACAATAACAGTTATGATAGTCAGTGTTCAAATTACTTAAATGACAATACGACATCTGTAGTTTATCCTATAGAGACTGTGTCTGTTCCCCGAGCTGAACAAATATGTATAAATTTTCGGAAAGTTTGTTTGAGTAACCTAATTAACATAAAATTAGACCATACTGAACGCACAGCCAGCACCTTTGATCTGAAGTTAGGACTGTTAAATATTAGATCTCTTACATCTAAAGCACTTATTGTTAATGAAACCATTACTGATCAGGAGTTTAATATAATGGGTTTAACAGAAACATGGATTAAACCAAACGAGTACATAGCACTAAATGAAGCCAGTCCTCCTGGATATAGTTATATACATCAGCCCCGTCTAACTGGCAGAGGAGGAGGTGTTGCACTCATTTATAATGAAAATCTAGGCGTCACACAAAAACCTAGCCATAAGTTCAACTCCTTTGAAGTTCTTCATACTAGTATAACATATGTAACCACAAAAAATAAGTCTATCGAGTCAATTCCACTCATTATTATTTACAGACCCCAGGGCCATGCTCTGAATTTCTTGGTGAATTCGCAGTTTTTATCTCGAACCTGGTTGTTTCTTTAGACAAAGCATTAATTGTCGGTGACTTTAATATTCACTTTGATAACCCGGAAGATCCTCTGAGAACGGCGGTTGTGTCTATTTTAGATTCAGTAGGGGTCAATCAGAATGTAATAGGTCCCACTCATAATGGTGGTCACACTCTTGACATTATACTAACATACGGATTAAATATAGAAAATATAGTCACACTTCTGCAGTCTGAAGCTATCTCAGATCATTATCTCATCTCGTGTAAATTGCGTATTGATCATAATATATGCACTTTACCACGCTACTGTGTCAAACGTACATTCACTTCAGCAACTGCACAGAGTTTTATCAATAACCTCCCAGAGATATCAACTATGATTCGATCACCATCTGATCCCATAGAACTTGATCAGGTGACTGAAAGCCTAGAGTCTATGTTCCGCTACACGTTAGATAAGGTAGCTCCACTTAAAAGAAAAATAATTAGAGAGAAAAAGCTAGCACCCTGGTATAATGATCACACACGTACCTTAAAACAGATCACTCGACAATTAGAACGTAAATGGCGTCAAACCAATTTATTAGTATTTCAAACAGCATGGAAGGAGAGCCTCCTGAACTATAGAAAATCTCTTAGTGCAGCTAGATCAGTCTATCTCTCTACCTTAATTGAAGATAACAAAAATAATCCTAGATTTTTATTTAATACTATAGCAAAATTAACTAGGAATAAAACCGCCACAGAAACAGGCACACAATCATTATATAGCAGCGATGATTTCATGAGTTTTTTTATTGGCAAAATTGAAAATATTAGACAAGAAATTCAGACTATTAATTTAAAACCAGACAGTCTTACTAACCCTGTAGATAATAATATAGCAATATCAGATCAACGATTAGAGTGCTTTACTCCCCTTAGAGAGACCGAACTAATTTCATTAATTTCTTCTTCAAAATCATCAACTTGTATACTAGATCCCTTACCTACATGTTTCTTCAAACAGATTACTCCAGAAATAATGAAACCCCTTCTAAAAATAATCAATTCTTCCCTTAGCAATGGCTATGTACCTAAATCATTTAAACTAGCAGTTATCAAACCCCTGATTAAAAACCTGACCTCGACCCCTGCTATAGGCCAATATCAAATCTCCCTTTTATCTCCAAGATCTTAGAAAAGGTTGTAGCACAGCAGCTATGCTCGTACCTTAATAGGAATAACATTCATGAAATGTATCAGTCAGGATTTAGGCCTCATCATAGCACAGAGACAGCACTGGTTAAAGTAGTAAATGACTTACTGATGGCCTCTGATCAGGGTTGTGTCTCCATGCTTGTGTTGCTTGACCTTAGTGCAGCTTTTGATACAATTGATCATACTATTCTCCTTGGTAGACTAGAAAACGTTGTTGGTATTACGGGAGCAGACGTCTCCTGGCTCAGGTCTTATTTGACCGATCGTTATCAGTTCGTAGATGTAAATGTTGATTTCTCTATGCATACCGAGGTAAAGTGTGGTGTTCCGCAAGGTTCTGTTTTAGGCCCACTGATCTTTTCTTTATATATGCTAGCTCTGGGTCAAATTATTCGTAAACATGGAATTAGCTTTGACTGTTATGCTGATGACACACAGTTGTATGTTTCAGCAAAGCCAGATGACAGACACCAGTTTAATAAAGTCGAGGAATGTGTAAAGAACATTAGACAATGGATGCTCATTAACTTCCTCTTACTAAATTCTGACAAGACAGAAGTACTTATACTAGGACCACATGCAGCTAGAAGTAAGTTTTATGATTACATAGTAATCATAAAACTTAAGGCCTTTCTGTTTCATCATGTGCAGCAGTAAAAGACCTTGGTGTGATTATTGACTCCAGTCTTTCCTTTGACACCCACGTAGATAATATTACTAGGGTAGCCTTCTTTCACCTCAGAAATATTGCTAAGATAAGAAATATATTGTCACTACATGATGCAGAAAAATTAGTCCATGCTTTCTACACCTCTAGGTTGGATTATTGTAATGCCTTACTGTCTGGATGTTCCAGTAGGAGCATAAACAAACTCCAGTTAGTCCAGAATGCAGCTGCAAGAGTCCTTGCAACTTGAATTTTTTTAGTTTAAAATCTGTAAAAGCTTTAAAATTAATTGAAGTCTAAATCTTGCCATAAAAAAAACTAATTTATTAGCCAGAAAAAATTGCTTCTTAACAATACCCACAGTTAAAAGCGCTTTACAAATATAAGTTTTTGGCTAGAAAATTAATAACTAATTGTCATTTAAATCTTACTATTATAGTCAAAACAAATAATTTGGAAAAATAGATGGAACAATAAAACCCCATTTAACCAAACTAACGTTTTTAAATAAAGTTGCATCTTAGCAATACCTATATTTAAAAGCACTTTACAAATAAAATTGATTGGTTATGGGACACAGGCCTGGGAGTGAACGACCCACGGCTGGCCGCCTCAGATGAGGGTGTATAGTGATTAAAGGCCAAAACACTCGATGACTCTGAAGAGCACTACTGATGATGTGTCTTAAAATTTAGTAAAAGGCTTAGTATGCTAAAATTATAATGATAAACTAGATACATAAGTAAATAAATGATTTAATTATTAATAAATAAGTAATACATAAAAAAATTAATAAATAAACAACAACTGAGCCCTAAAAGGTTGAAACATCAGCTACAACGAACAAATATTTGACTTATAGCAGACCTCTTTAATTAAAGCAGGAGAGGGGAAGATTTTAAAAGCACTTAAAATAGTTAAATCAGCTTGCCCAGTTTCCAAAACCTGAACCAGGAATAATAGCTTGAAACAATTCCAATCAGTACAAATACCCAACCACGGATAAAGGGATTACCATCATCAAAGCCATCACCAAGACCATACCCACAACCTAATACCCAACTATGGATAAAGCTACGGCTAATTAACATCACCAAAGCCTAAATCAGGAGTAACAAATTAGCCTCAAACAACTGCCACACTCAACTGCAGATAAAGTCTTGCCAAAATTCCATCGTCAAAAGCCCGATTCGGGAATAACAACTTAGCCCAAACCAGTACCATCATAATACCCAACTATGGACAACCGAAGCCATTTCCAAGACATTACCCACAACATAATTCCCAACTATGGATAATGTCATGGCTAATTACCATCACCAAAACCTGAGTCAGGAGTAATAACTTAGCCCCAAACAACTGCCACACCCGACTGCAGATAAAGTCTTGTCCAATTTCCATCTCAAAAACCTAACCCTTACCCCTAACCCTAACCCTAACCCATGTCTGAATCAGTGCCCGGATGTGTGCCCGAGTTGGTGCCCGGGTCTGTGCCCGGGTGAGTGCCTGAGTCGGTGCCCAGGTGCGTGCCTGGAGTCGGTGCCCCAGTCGGTGACCGTGTGGGCACAGACCCTGGCACAGACCCTGGCATAGACTCGGGCACAGACTCAGGCACGCACCCGGGCACAGACTGTTGCGTGTCCGAGTCGGTGCCCGGGTCTGTGCCATGGTCTGTGCCACACACCCGGGCACTGACTCAGGCACACACCCGGGCACCGACTCGGGCACTCACCCAGGCACAGACCCGGGCACCAATTCGGGCATGCACCCGGGCACAGACTCCGGGCACAGACACAGGCACCGACTCCGGCACGCACCCGGGCACCGACTCGGGCACGCACACACTGTGTGTGTGCACTGTTTGTGTAATAAATGTGTGTGTGTGTGTGTGTGTGTCTACAGCATAAGTACGTCTCCATTGCGGAGGTTCAGATCTCAAAGGTGGAGTTGTATCAGAAAACTGCTGTCTGGGGTGAGTTGTTTTCTCTCTCTCTCTCTCTCTCTCTCTCTCACACACATACACACACACACACACACACACACACACCTTGATGTGCACTGATTTACAGATCAGGAAATAAAAATGTGTGTGTGTGTGTACAGCCGTGGCCAAAAGTTTTGAGAATGACACACATATTAATTTTTACAAAGTCTGCTGCCTCAGTTTTTATGATGGTAATTTGCATATACTCCAGAATGTTATGAAGAGTGATCAGATGAATTGCAATTAATTTCAAAGTCCCTCTTTGCCATGAAAATGAACTTAATCCCAAAAAAACATGTCCACTGCATTTCAGCCCTTCCACAAAAGGACCAGCTGACATCATGTCAGTGATTCTCTCGTTAACACAGGTGAGAGTGTTAACGAGGACAAGGCTGGAGATCACTCTGTCATGCTGATTGAGTTAGAATAACAGACTGGAAGCTTTAAAAGGAGGGTGGGGCTTGAAATTATTGTTCTTCCTCTGTTAACTATGGTTACCTGCAAGGAAACACGTGCAGCCATCATTGCTTTGCACAAAAAGGGATTCACAGGCAAGGATATTGCTGCTAGTAAGATTGCACCTAAATCAACCATTTATCGGATCATCAAGACCTTCAAGGAGAGAGGTTCAACTGTTGTGAAGAAGGCTTCAGGGCGCCCAAGAAAGTCCAGCAAGCTCCAGGACCGTCTCCTAAAGTTGATTCAGCTGTGGGATCGGGGCACCACCAGTGCAGAGCTTGCTCAGGAATGGCAGCAGGCAGGTGTGAGTGCGTCTGCACGCACAGTAAGGCAAAGACTTTTGGAGGATGGCCTGGTGTCAAGAAGGGCAGCAAAGAAGCCACTTCTCTCCAGGAAAAACATCAGGGACAGACTGCTATTCTGCAAAAAGTACAGGGATTGGACTGCTGAGGACTGGGGTAATGTCATTTTCTCTGATGAATCCCCTTTCCGATTGTTTGGGGCATCTGGAAAAAAGCTTGTCCGGAGAAGAAAAGGTGAGCGCTACCATCAGTCCTGTGTCATGCCAACAGTAAAGCATCCTGAGACCACTCATGTGTGGGGTTGCTTCTCAGCCAAGGGAGTGGGCTCACTCACAATTTTGCCTAAGAACACAGCCATGAATAAAGAATGGTACAAAAATATCCTCAGAGAGCAACTTCTCCCAACCATCCAAGA
>JAMFTF010000039.1:175000-245000 GCA_023630585.1 Cranoglanis bouderius
CCGGCCCGTGGGGTGTGGTTTCGACACTCAGCCAGAGTGGAGCTACGGAAGGATGCTGAGAGAGACATCAAGAAGCGTTTCAGATGGGTTTGGGTCATTCTGAGGATTCTGCGGGACTTCTGTAAGATCGCACCAGGGAAGATTTTCTGCCTACAAGACTTTGCTGCATCTGGGTTCCTGGACATCCCCTTTGCTGCGTTCACGGACTGCACGGCCTTCTTCAAGCAGTGCTCTAGGATGCAATAGGAGGAAGTGCTTCGCAGCCTGCGCTTCGTGCCGCTTTTCGCGAGGGAGGAGGTTCCTGTCACGGTGCACCTGTATAATCCGTATGTGGTGGATGAGGTCGGCAGGTACTGCTCCTCTGTTGCGGTGGCGGAGAAGATCTGGGGCAGATTCGGGATCTGGACGGGCAAGATGAAGTTCCAGGTCAAGCTGAGGATCGACCCGGTGATGCCAGGAGGTCTGCTTCACCTTCCTGGCAGTTTCGCCATCGGGCCTAAGTGGGGCTTCCTCCACTACCCTGGACAGCCTCTCTTCTGCTGGAAGTGTGGAGTGCTGGGCCACACTAAAGAGGCCTGCACTGGGAGGAGGTGCCACCTGTGTCAGGCGGAGGGCCACGTCGCAGCGAACTGCGGGGCGCCAAAGACCTGCAGCCTCTGCGGGAGTGAGGAGCACCTGTACCGCTGCTGCCCCTTGCGGATTGGTACCTATGCTAGCCTCTTCGACGAGGTAGCTGAGGCTGGGCATCTGCCTCGTGGGGCGGAAGAGGCCGGTCAAAGTCGGCAACAGGCAGAGCCAGCGAAGGAGGTGAGACCAGCAAAGGAAGCAGCAGAGCAACCAACGAGCCAGGCAGTAGAGGTCCCACAGGCGGAGAACGGTGCCAGCACCCAGACCCAGGGGCCTCTTCAGGCCTCGCAGGGATGCTGGAGGAGCTGCCACTGGAGGAAATCCCATGGCAGAGTTGGGCGGAAGCAATGGAGGACTTAAGGGCAGCCCTGTCACCGGTCCAGCCGGACAGGGCGACCATGGAGTCCTCCAACAGCCTGGATGAGCTGGAGTTGGGTGTGGTGGCGGAGACAAACAAAAGCCGCCAAACCAGGGCAGCGGAGGCGGAGGCGGAGGTGGAGGAGAGGGAGCCGAAAAGAACTCAGGTTGAGGCAAGACAAGAGTTCAGTCTCTTCTCGCCGGAGGAGGTGCAGGCGGAATCCGGAGGTGAGGAGGAACAAGCGGGGGGGAGTAGCCATTCCCACTTGTATTAGACTCGGACACTGGGGGGGAGCAATCCCAGGGGGAGGAAGCGAGGGGGGAGGAGGAGGGGTGGACACAGGTGATGGCAAAAAGGAGGGCTTCAGGTGGGAGGGGGAGGGGAATGGGTAGGGGAAAATTAGAAGACTGATGGGATATATTGGGGGACTAAAACAGCATAGGGGAGGACTTTGGGTGGGTTGGGGAGGTGGGGAAGAAGGCCAGGAGAATGAAAAGGTGGGGGGAAGGGCAGGAGCACAGAGGTTGTGGGGGGAAGGGCAGGAGCACAGAGGTTGTGGGGGGAGGTTATGATGATTCTTATTTTTATGGTTATGTTTAGTTTAGTTTTCCCACAATATTTTTTATGATGTTGGTTTATGGTTAAGTTGAATGTTTGGGAAATATTATGTCAAGTTTGATAACTGCAACCCTCAACATGAGGGGCATTAAGCAGCCCCTGAAGAGGACTGCAGTGTTTTTGAGTTTGAGGTCTGTTAATTTTGATGTATTATTTTTACAAGAGTGTCATTTGTGTTCTGGGGATGATGGGAGGGAGTTTTCAAGGGGGTGGGACTTGGGGCCTTCAGTTTGGGGTGTGGGAGATGGAGGGGGGGATGGAGTGGGAATTTTGTTTAAATCTTTTGATTTCATTATAGAGATGGTGGTTTCAGTGGTGCCGGGGAGGGTGCTCTGCGTTGATGGTAATTGGAGGGGGGTGGGATTCAGGGCTATAGGGGTTTATGCCCCATACAGGGTAGGACAAAGGAAGGGGTTCTCCTGCTGACCAACACTTATTTTGGTGGGGGGAGACTTCAACGTGGACGTGGAGGCAGAGGGGGGGAGAGAGCTGGCCCAAGTAATGACGGGAGCAGGCCTGGTGGACATGTTCAGGGTGGTCGAGCCACAGGCCTTGGGTTACACCTGGAGGAATTCCAGGGGCGACACCGCTCGGCTCGACCTCCTGTTTGTGGCGGGAAGTGCAAAAGTGCACTCGTTTCTTCTTAGGCCCTTTTGGGCCTCCGACCACTGCATAGTGATTGGGGGCGTTCAGGTAGAGGTGGGCCGGAGAGGACGGGGTTCTTGGCGGTTAAATGTAACCGTGTTGCAGGATCCCTCCTTTTGCAGGGTTTTTCGCCACCTCTATGTTGGCTGGAAGCGTATGAGGAGGTTATACGCTACACACACAGAATGGTGGGAGGACCTAAAAGGGAGGGTCGCCATCCTGTGCCACTGGTGGGGGCAGGAGATGGCGAGGAGAAAGCGGGAAAGGGTGGAAAAATGGTCCAGAAAATTGAGTGAGGCCTGGCAAGACGGAGACCAAGGGTGGCTCAGGAACGCTAGTGAGGCCCTACGTGCCCACTATGAGGCTGAGGCCCACAGCTACTTTGTCCAGGCTGGGAAGCAGGCGCTCGAGCAAGACGAGCGCCTGACGCGCTATTTTTTTTTAGTAGCGTGAAAAGTCGTCAGCGAGGGTCGTTCATGGAGGGCCTGAAGCAGGGTGCTCAGGTGGTATCCTCAACTGAAGAGATGCTGGGAGTGGCTAGAGACTTCTACAGCAATCTCTTCAGTGTTCGAGAAACGAGGGGAGACCTCGCTGTGGCTTTCCTGGACGCTGTCACCGGCAGGCTGCCGGAAGACAGCGCCGCGGCATTAGAGTGACAGATTTCCCTAGAGGAGGTAGAGGCAGCCATGTACTCCCTGAAGAATGGGGTTGCTCCTGGCGGGAACGGTCTACCAGTAGAGTGGTACCATACGTTCTGGCCGTTGGTGGGGCCAGATCTTCTGGAGGTCTACAGGGAAGCAGTGGAGAGTGGAGCTCTACCTCCATCTTCTAAGGTGGGGCACATCACTCTCCTTCATAAAAAGGGCGATAGGACAGACTTGGCAAATTGGAGGCCGATCACTTTGCTGACGGCCGACTACAAGATCTTAGCCAAGGTAATGGTCCTACGTCTGAGAGAGGTGATGTCCCAGGTGGTTCATCCTGACCAGACTTGTGGGGTGCCCAGGCGTACGTGCGGCATGAACCTGGCGCTGATCAGAGATGCACTAGCATGGGCTGAGCAGCGTCGGGTACCGTTGGCGCTATTAAGCCTGGACCAGGAGAAGGCTTTTGATCACGTATCCCATGCGTTTCTTTTCGCGCTCCTGGAGCAGATGGGCTTTGGTCCCGGCTTCATCGCCATGGTCCGACTCCTCTACGAAGGAGCGATCAGCCGCGTGGTAATGAACGGGCATCTCTCCGAGCTGATCACGCAGCGAGGAGCGGTCAGACAGGGTTGTCCGCTGTCGCCTTTGCTTTATGTGCTATACATGGAGCCATTGGCGGAGCGGCTGAGAAAAGAGCCTGCTTTCCAGGGACTTCACATCCCAGGTGCAGGAGGGACGAGGGCCAAGGTGTCGGTGTATGCCGATGATGCAACCGTATTCCTTGGCCGGGACGAGGACTTCTATGCAGTGGAGCGAGTTCTGGAGGCTTTTTCGGAGGCCACCAGGGCGTGTGTCAACCGCGGTAAGTCTGCGGTCCTGTATGCAGGATCGTGGGCGGGAAGGACCGAAGTCCTGGGGGGGTTCGCTCTGTCTCAGGATGGGCTCAAGGTTCTGGGGGTTGTCTTCTGGAGAGAAGTCAGTGCGCAGAAGAATTGGGACATCGCCCTGAGCAAGTTGCAAGCCAGGGCCGAGAGCTGGGGCAGAAGGGACCTTTCCCTCACAGGTAGGGTTGTAACGGCGAATGCCGACCTGCTGGCAGGCCTTAATCACCTGGCCTGTGTCTTCCCTGTCCCGTTTGTAACGGGAAGGCGCCTAGAGCACAGTTTATTTACATTCATTTGGGGGAGAAGATGTGAGCAGGTGGCCCGCATTAAAATGTACATGGGGCAGGAAAAAGGACGGAGGGGAGTGGCTTGCGGTCCCCTTAAGTCCATTACGATGTATGTGGCCTTCCTAGCAAAGTTGGTTCGGGGAACGGAAGGAACGTGGCATCTTTGTTCCAGAGGTTCTGGATGGGGTTTACCCTGCGAGAAGTGGTCCCCTGGAGGGGAACATCGCCATGGTCAACCGACCGCCCATGGCATTATCAGAAGGTGGCCGAGTTACTTAGGGACCGGCCGTGGTGCCTGGTGGATGGCCTTGTGCTAGACCACCGAAAATTGTACAAAAAATGCAGAGACTGCTGTGCGGCACAAACCAGTGTGGCCCCACCCCGTGTGCCAGGCATCGACTGGCAGCTCTGCAGCCCTTATGGCTAGATGGGGCCAGTAAAGACCTTTTACTGGATGGGGGCTCTGGGACGTCTACCGGTCAGGGAATGCCTGTATAGGCATGGCATAAGCGACACCTTTCTGTGCCCGCTGGGATGCGGGAGAGAGGAGACGGTGGAGCATGCCATGTGGTCATGTCCCGTCGTGGCCCGTTTCTGGAGGCGTGTCTCGGAGTGGTTGTCTGCCGAGAGGGGAGCGGATATAAACCGCGACCTCGTGCTGTATGGTCGGGGCTTGGGATGCATGGGACCGGAGGTGGCGAAGCCAGTCTGGCAGGTCATCTCGGTGGCGAAGTGCGTTCTGTGGGGCATCAGATGCGAGTGCATCCGGAGTCTGTCCCCGCATGTCTGCCAGGACAGCCTGCTTCAAGTGTCCAGAGCCAGGGTCAGGAAGCTAAGGAGAGGGGAAGGCAGACCAGAGGGGTTTGTGAGGGTAGGGATAGGAGGGGCAGGTGGAGTTCTCAGGGGTTACAGTGGTGGGGGCACCTTGGTGGCCTCACCAAAGAGGTGTTTAGGGGGAGTGGGGGGAGGGGCGGTTTACCTTGTTTGTTGTTGTTTAGTTTGTTTTCCTTTTTTATGGGGTCCCCTCAGCCTTCCTTTTTTACATTCTTTGGTTTCCATTGTTGCTGGTTTCCTTTTGTTCTTCACTGTTCTTTGTTTGTGGGACTTTGTTGGGGTTGTGAATTGTGGTGGAGGTGATTGTCTTGTGTTTGGGGTTTCTTTTGATGGACTCGGGGATGTGTGGAGGGATTTTTGGAGTTGTTCTTTTTTTCCTTTTATTAACCAAAAAGCATGCACTGTACATTATTCACTTACCACACAAAAAAAGAAGTACTTTTTAGAATGTACAGATATTTATTTGTTGACCTGAAAGCACAAACACCAGAATAATCTGAATCTCCGTTTAGGGCTGTTTCCACAAGAGACTCTGGTTGTGTATGTTCCAAAAAAAAGAAAACTTTAAAGCTTCCACAACCAATGTCTATTCGACTGAAAAAAACCCTCCCGTTGTTGAATTCATTATACCGGTCTCCACCCCAAAGGAGAAAAGATATATTATGTGATGTGCCCACAGATTTCGTATTGAGCATATGTGAACTAGCATTAAACATGCAGAGGGAACATACCATTGACGACAAACAGTACCGGGTTATAAAATAAACAGAAAAAAATGCTGGGAAGTAGGGAAGTAGCCCATTCCAGCCTTGTGTAGGTCTACAATCTTGTCCCTGACATCCTTGGACAGCTCTTTGGTCTTGGCCATGGTGGAGAGTTTGGACTCTGATTGATTGCTTCTGTGGACAGGTGTCTTTTATACAGGTAACACGCTGAGATTAGGAGCAGTCCCATTAAGAGAGTCTCGTTACCTGTGTAAAAGACACCTGGGAGCCAGAAATCTTGCTGATTGATAGGGGATCAAATACTTATTTCACTCATTAAAATGCAAATCAATTTATAACTTTTTTGAAATGTGTTTTCCTGGATTTTTTTGTTATTCTGTCTCTCACTGTTAAAATACACCTACCATTAAAATTATAGACTGATCACTTCTTTGTCAGTGGGCAAACATACAAAATCAGCAGGGGACCAAATACTTTTTTCCCCCCACTGTATAGGTTATCGCCATTCCAAGATTCATCATATTCATTTGTTTGTTGATTTCACTAACCAGTTCTTCGATACTTTTATAATATCCTTGAGTGATATGTTACTCTGAGGGATGGAAAGAAAACCGTAAACAGTTACTTTCATGACAGACAATCATTGTGGGTTAATGAGTGGATATATTGGACCTCTGCAATTGAGACTTCCCATAAACCGTCCAATTCGATTGGTTTGGCGAATTTAGTAGTATAGTGTGCAATCTTATTATTAGGGTAAATATCCAGCGAAGCCTTCTTCACAACAGTTGAACCTCTCTCCTTGAAGGTCTTGATGATCCGATAAATGGTTGATTTAGGTGCAATCTTACTAGCAGCAATATCCTTGCCTGTGAATCCCTTTTTGTGCAAAGCAATGATGGCTGCACGTGTTTCCTTGCAGGTAACCATAGTTAACAGAAGAAGAACAATAATTTCAACCACCACCCTCCTTTTAAAGCTTCCAGTCTGTTATTCTAACTCAATCATGCGTGACAGAATGATCTCCAGCCTTGTCCTCGTTAACACTCTCACCTGTGTTAACGAGAGAATCACTGACATGATGTCAGCTGGTCCTTTTGTGGAAGGGCTGAAATGCAGTGGACATGTTTTTTTTTGTGATTAAGTTCATTTTCATGGCAAAAAGGGACTTTGAAATTAATTGCAATTCATCTGATCACTCTTCATAACATTCTGGAGTATATGCAAATTGCCATCATAAAAACCGAGGCAGCAGAATTTGTAAAAATTAATATTTGTGTCATTCTCAAAACTTTTGGCTATGGCTGTACAAAAAACAAAACAAAAAGAGAATAAGTCATAAGTGTTTAATCCTCAATCAACCCCTCCCTTATTTACACAAAATTCTAATTTCTTCTGATTTTTGAATTTCTTTCTAGTTTCTCTTATTTAACAGGAGTTTTTCATCCAGAACAGTTGTTATTTCTTCAGTTTTCGCCTTTAGTTGTTTGTTTTGACTTGTGTTGCAGAAAGAAAAACTTCACCCAGTAGTCATTCTCCCTCAGTGAGACCAGAAGTCCTCAACACCCACCACTAGAGGTTCACAATCACAAATCACTGAACACTAAACACTGTCCCACTACACTTAGGCTCCCATACACTAAAGATCTGCATCAGTTTCTCCAACACCAGACTCCACCACAGCGTGCTAAGACACGTCCACTTCCTTCTAGCCCAGCTGAAACTAAGCGATAAGCACATCTACTTTCAACAGGCCAATCTATTTGATATGACTTGTCATTTTTCCTCGGCATATACAATCATTTTCTGTAGACATGCATAGAGCTGTTTAGTAAATATGCCTGGATACGTGTTAAACAAAAGCAGCGCCGAGGTGACTAAAGCTTTTGAATCTATACTGAAGGAAGGCCGTGTGCCACACAAATTACAGACAGACAATGGAAAGAAGTTTAATATTTTGACAAAAAAGTACATCATACATTTTGCACCCGCCACAGAATTAAAAGCCTGCGTCACTGAGCGGTTTAATAAAACGTTAAAATGCTACATCGATCACAGAAACATCAAGATGAGACCGGTTGATGTGAACAGAGAGAACGAATCTGTGGTGTTTCATAATGTATATGGGTCTAGCGGGGGTCACAGTGTCAACCCATAATTTAAATATAAAGTTGGCGACATTGTTAGAATTTCTAAAGTAATAGGTCTGTTCACAATAGGGTACGAGGAAAACTATACGCAGGAGTTTACTATAACAGGATGCATCCCACGCAACCCACCTGTCTACAGATTGTGTGATTATGATGGCTTTTTTTTATGAGGAGGAATTACAAAAAATATTCGTGAACAAAAACAAGACATTTAAAGTGGAAAAAATTTTAGACAAGAAGAAACAAGGCCGGAAAACGTTAGTGTTGGTTCGATGGCTAGGGGGGGCCTGCAAAATTCGCGTCATGGATTGGCCAGAAAGATTTGGTTGATGTACAGAAGCCATAAAAACAAAAGACCTACAAAGGTCATGCACATACCTGTCAAAACCAGCCATGGCTGAGGATGGATTTTATGTCACGTTGCCCTGCAACACCTTGTTATCTGTTTATCTTGTTATACAACCAGGTTGGCGAGAGCTATAAGCCTAAAAGGAGAATGGCAAGTCGGGTTAATCGAATCCTGTGTCATGATACACATTTAATGAGGAAGATGCAGCGTTCATTCTCGACTGTGATGAAACAGAGTCGACAGATAGTGAGAATCACATCGCCGAATATCCTGTTGAAGAGCTTCTCACCACCGGCGATCAAAATACGTCAAATATACCTTACAGATTAAAGACTGGGTATGATGTGTTTTTTTATCAGGGAAATCAATGCAAACCTTCCATTGGGGTGAGTCTTGGTTATGACCATGTTAGAAACAGTGTTTCTGAAAGCCCATCCTCCATACACACACATACATATATACACATACACACATGGATATCATAGAAGATCACCAACTGTTTGATAATGTTCCACTACTGCGTTGTGTACATATAGACTGAGAATAAGATTCTTAGTGTTAGATACGACAGACCGCATTACGTATCAGGTAATAATTCGTCCATCGCCAAAATAACCATACAGGTGAAAGGTGACCAAAATCAAGACACATGTTTCAGTTATAGGAAGGTGTGTGTGCTAAGCTACACTTTAGACCTGTGAAACAATTTGTTTAAAAATTGTTGAAATACACCATCACAACGCCAGCCCTATGCGTTATGTGGCCTATTACCAGAATCAGGCAGGCGACGGACTCCCTGGCTATGCCAGGGGCGGGGTTATGTATGGGCGGCGTTATGTATGGAGCTGGTCTGAGTGGGATGTTTAAAGGACTCTTTAGAATGGCTATACCGCTGCTAAAACAAGGATTTAGCATAGCCAAGACACATCTTAAATCGGCTGCAGAAAACATACTAGGGAACAAATCATCGTTCTGTGGAAAGTCTGTGGAAGTCATCGTCATACAATGGTTGCCAACAATTATAAATATACAATATTTTTGACTTCTTTTAGAAATCAACTGTACAGCATTTTGCAACAACATTTTTACAAAATATTACTTTCCTCGAGTTTGAAGGGTTGCTTAATCACACATGAAAATGGATGCTGTAATCTGAAATCAAAACCATCCGTGTCTCGCACCCCCATGTCCAAAAGATATAGGACATATGGGAGTGTGGTGAAATCAGGGAGCAGCACATGTTTGTTGTACAACACCTTAAAGTTTTTAACAACTGACCTGTTGTAGTGTGAAGTGTTTATTTCTCACAATGCTGTCGGTGTATTCCAGTATAGGACCATTATCTTCCCCCATGACATAGTGATCAACAAGCCCAATCAGAGTGTCTAACCTGATGGCTTTTGAGTTTAAAGATTACATGACAGTTCCTCAAAGTACGCGTCAAAGAAATAGGACTCAGGTTCAAACGAGCAGGAATGTCTAATCTGACTCTGATGGTCAACCTCGCACCCCAAACAGTTCTTTCAGCTTTTTGTTAACGAGATGTTCCAGAAGGACCACGACAGTCACTTTTATGACTTTGAAGCTATCAGAGCTGATACAACTGTCTGTGTCGTCAATCCCAACGTAGGCCGCGGCTCCATCCATCACTCCAGCGTTGCCGTATTGTGTTGTAAGGAAGGTCATGTTGTGAGACCCCAGATCCATGCAAAATTTATCCAACCAACTGTGGGAGGGGATCCAGTGGTGTTGCATTGTCAGTCATCGCCAGTGTTGTCTCAGGAGTGTTGCTGTAGCAGTAGACAGCTGTAGCAGTAGACAGATGTAGATTCTTGGGACATTGTGTATGTATCTAGCGAATGTACCGATCTGCAGATGTTTAACAACTGTAATATAAGGGCGAACTTGAAAGACGGTCTTCGGGGTTGGTAATGCCTTGCTCTGGGTGAAACAATAGCGTCTTTACAAAATCCACATCTTCATGAAGAAACTTTGTTAAACTAACATTTTGACTTTTGCGCCAAGGAAAAAACATTTCCTCCCTCATTTCAACAGGAACCCTTACTGTTGAAATACACATCGCTCTTCTGGGGGTTTTAGGAATTCTTGGAGCAGCCTTTTTAACAGAAACTTGCAGAGTGTCTGTGTTAACTACGGCATCTTAAACCATTATTTATTATTTTTAACAAATTCAGGATGTACACATTGGGGATAAACTGAAAAGCAGGGCTCACACTTAAAATATCATTAGCATAAACACACCATAAACAATCGTTGACATCCAACAACTGGCCAATACACCCCAGGAAGAACATGTCCAAAAATGTTCTACTCCAGCAGCCTAGAAGGACAGGCCACCACACGTCACACAGACCTGTCAATCAGGGTGACAGAGGGGGTCATAAATCAAGCAATTTGACATTTTGACACAAAGCATATGTAATAACTACTTAGGTCTTGCTTCTGTTGACCAAGAAAGAGCTTTTGATAGAGTCGAGCACATATCTTTAGAAGATTCTAGATGCTTTTGGATTTGGATCAGATTTTATTAAGGATATGTTTTGTACCAGGACATTAAAAGTGTTTGGAAACTCAATGTGTTACGACACCAGAGTAAGGCTGGATACAGTTGCGGTATGAAAATCCGTCACTTTATTAAGAACACACACAAAACAGGAAATCAGGACAACGGCAAGCTTTAGGCAGATCCGAAAAACAGGCAGGGTTCAAAAAATACCAGCAGACAGTAATTTCAGGGGCTTAGGCAAAATACAAAAAACCAGGAAACCAGCGGAAGTTCAAAAATACCAAAAAGACAGTCGTTGTAGGGCTTAGGCAAAAATCGTAATCCAAAAGTACTTAGCTTAGTTCGGAAACCAGAAAGTCAGTCCATGAAAAGAGTGCTCGGTACAGTTGAATATAATGTAGACAAACTAATACTTCGCTACATGCGTGACAAACTAAAGAACTTAAATAATGAAGATGTGTGCAACCTAGAAAATTACGGACACGTGGGTAATCAGAAGGTGGGTGACTGTGAGCATGGGAGTGTTCTGGATGTTGTAGTCCCTGGCGGCCATATCTGTAGGCCGCCGAGCCTTCTGGGATGTGTAGTGCGGTGTGTGTGCGCGTTTGGATTGGCGGCGGCCATGTTCGTAGGCTGCTGAGAGTTCTGGGAACTGGAGTCGCGCTTATGGCACGACCTAACACAATGGTGTATGAGTGTTCCTTTTAAGGTTTTTAGGGGTATTAGGCAGGGATGTGCATTATTGAAGGATTTTTGCTGCACCATGGTGATATTACACCATCACGTATCAGCCCATGCTGATGATATAATGATCATCGTTAATGGGCAGCAAGATATTAACCATATAGAGTGTATTATAAAGGATTTGAGTCATTTCAGCCACTCACTTCAACCACTGGAAAAAAGGGAGGTATTAAATACATGGGAGATTATCTTGGAGATACAAGATATTAGTTATTATTATTGTTATAAAAATAATGATAATAATAATAATGATAATAATAATAATGATAATAATAATAATAATAATAATAATAATAATAATAATAATAATAATAATAATTATTATTATTATTATTATTATTATTATTATAGATACAAGATTAGTTATTATTGTAATGCCTTACTGTCTGGATGTTCCAGTAGGAGCATAAACAAACTCCAGTTAGTCCAGAATGCAGCTGCAAAAGTCCTTACTAGAACCAGAAGATATGACCACATCACCCCTATCTTATCCACACTGCATTGGCTCCCAGTGAAATTTCGCATTGATTATAAAATACTACTATTGACTTATAAAGCACTAAATGGCTTCGCGCCACAGTACCTAAGCGAACTTTTGGTCTTTTATGATCCGCCATGCCAACTTCGATCAAAAGGTGCAGGCTATGTGTCGGTACCTCGAATAGTGAAGGCTACAGCAGGGGAAAGAGCTTTCTCTTACAAAGCCCCACGGTTATGGAACAGCCTTCCAATTAGTGTTCAGGACTCAGACACAGTCTCAGTGTTTTAAGTCCAGGCTGAAAACATTTGTTTAATCAAGCCTTTTGTGAATAGTTTTTTCCTTAGGTAAAGGAGCAGATCTAGAGGTCTCATGGGCATAGTGTGTTGTGGTGAACTGTGTTGTTTGGATGCTGTCACCCCCCCCCCCACCTTCAGGCGTCCACCAAGGTTTGTTGGTGGTGGTGGGGTGGCTGGCCGCCTTGTCCCAGGGAGCCCTCATGTCTGTGTTACCTTCTGGCTCTCCCTTTTAGTTATGCTGTCATAGCTAGTCTTGCCGGAGTCCCTGCTTTCACTCACACAAAGTACACTGTCCTTAACCAGTATGGGGGGGGGGGGTGTCTGTCGCTCTCTCTGTCGCTCTCTCTGTCGCTCTCTTGAGATGCCAGTGATCCCGACCCCTTCTGCTCTCTGGACCTGTCTGATCCATCCTGATGCACTACTTCTGGTTGGAGATCTCATCAATTGAAGTCACATGCTGCTGCTAAGGATGGCCCCACACGGTGCAGCCTAAAGATCATTGAGATTACAGTGGTGAAGTTCAACAAAACAGACTTCATGTAAAAACGGTAATGAATTTTTCATGGTCTCACAACTGCTATCTGACCGTGTGGTACTGGTACATTTATAGAAGAGATTTATTTATCTATAATTGCACTATCCAGTGTCACCCAGATGAGGATGGTTTCCCCTTTGAGTCTGGTTCTTCTCAAGGTTTCTTCCTCATATCGTCTCGGAGTTTTTCCTTGCCACCGTCGCCTCTGGCTGCTCACTGGGGATAAATTCATAAATGTAAAGTCTATGTCCTGAATTTATATACTTCTGTAAAGCTGCTTTGGGACAATGTCCATTGTTAAAAGAGCTATACAAATAAACTGAACTTGAACAACCATACAGCAGAACAATTGGGAAGGGATAGAGAGAATGGTAGGTAGACTTGCTAAATGGAAGTGAATTCATGCCCAATTATCTTTTAGAGGAAGAGTGCTTATAGTTAATAAGTTGTTTGCATCAACGCTCTGGCATAAGCTGTTGTGTAGCTCCGTCCGTTGGGCTGCTATTTCAAACAATCTAGATTGCATTTCAAACAATCTTGGTAGACTTCTTTTGGGATCAATTGCACTGGCTTCCTCAAAGTATATTGTTCTTGCCTAAAGGTGGACAAGGTTTGGTGCACTTGCCAAGCAGACTGGCAACATTTCATTTGGAGTTTATACAAAGGCTCTTAACTTGCTGATCTGGTGTGGAGGAAGGTTGTCAAGATTGTCAAAAAGGGTGGAAGGACTTTGATTGGATAAGTTTTTAAAAATGTTTATTTTTATGGATCATTTGAATCTTCCCTTTACCATGGACTTAAGTCATGGGGACATTTTATTTCCAAACTATAGCAATGACTATTTGGTTCCCAAAATAAAGGACCCTGTCCCAAAACATTACTCAGAACCTGAAGGATGTGTCGTCAGGTCCATTGCTGGATCTGCAAGACTTAGGACACAGGAGAAGGAAAAGTGTTATATAAATGTTTTGTTAAAAGTGCTTAATAAAAATTTGTTAAATGGAGAGTTGATACATTTTGGAGGGATAAGCTTGGGATGGTTTTAAAAAAAAGTTGAGAGTGCTTTACAAACCACAACTGAAAAAGAAATCTTGAGATGTACAATGGAGAATCTTGCATGGTGCTGTGGCTGTTTATTGCTGTTATCAGTTCAAGTGGTCACAATAAGTGTTGTGGTTCAAGAGAAATGGTGTTTCATTGTTTTTTTAGGATGTGTGAGACTAAACCTGGCCAGCAGGTGGCCATTACCTGGCCAGCAGGTGGCGCTTTTAAGGGCAGCCGCATGAAAGTTGAACTGTTTGGCAGTTGGGTCTTTTTTAGCTTTTTAAACAATTTTAACTTAATATAGTTTGGAAATGCACGGGTAGATTTTTTATTTGTATGATTTTATTGCTATATTAGGAGTTAGGACATGTGGTTGGATTTAATTCTGAGAGATTTTGGTATGCGGCCTACTCTTCTACAGCTGGGTGGATGATAGGAAACTATGGAGGAAACCATCTTCAAGTAATTGTTTCCCTTTTCTCCTTACAATGGCACAACCTGGACATTTAAGTGATTTTCATCTTTTAAAAAGTCTGAGAAGATTTGCATCTCCTTTGGCTTCTGAAGTTAAGAACATACTGCAGTTAAATGGGATTCTTCGACTCAGATCTCGCCCAAGGGGTAAGAAAGCTGGGAGAAACTATGTTCCTTCAATATGTACAATTGTTGTAAATCGCCCTACTTCTTGTGGAACTGCTGTGGATATTAAAAGACAGCCAACTGGGCAAAGAATATTTCTATCTGACTGTTGTTATCAATCTAAGAACTTAATACATATCAAGATAAACCAACATGTCAACAAGTCAATACCATCTATGCCTGGTTTTCTCCTTTCTAATGTGCGTTCTTTACGTCACAAATGTGACGAGCTGTACAGTGTAGCACAGAATAATAACTCAGCAGTTGTCGCTGTTTCAGAGACTTGGCTAAATGATGGTATCCCAGATTCAACTGTAACTTTTCCTGGATATACAATACATCGGCGGGATCGCAAGGGAGGTGGGGGAGGAGGAGTTGCCTTGTGTGTTTGTAACGCCATCAAACAAATTCGACTGACTCATTTAGAAGAGGAAGAGCATGAAGCTTTGTGGGTATGGTTACGTCCCAGTCGTCTTCCTCGATGGTTAAGTTGTATTATTGCTGCTGTGCTATATTTACCACCACGCTCTTCTGCATCAGCCCAACCTGTTTTACTAATCTCACAGTATTTGGATAGTTGTCTCAGATATATTGAATGTACCTATCAGCAGGCTGCAATTGTTATACTTGGTGATACAAATAAGTTCAAGTCTGAAACCATCTGCAGCAGACATGGTCTGAAACAAATCGTGGCTGGAGCAACAAGGAAGGCTAGTCAATTAGACTCTATATTTACCAATATTTCCTCCATATATCAGACACCTGAGCATTTGCCTCCTGTTGGTTCTTCTGGCCATCAGACTATCTTGATAAATGCAGGAAACTGGCCCACCAAGCCTATAAAACATATTTTTCGCAGAAAACGTACCCCTGAGACAATCAGGGAACTGAATCAGCTGTGTTGGAAAAGTGTTTGAAGGAATCCTCAGAGATGCCATTCTGGAGGATACAGCTACTAGGATCGAACCATCACAACATGGCTTTATGAGGAACAGATCAACTGACACTGCCTTGATTCAAATTCTGCAGCACTGGCATGAAGCACTTAACAGCTCCCCTAAAATGGATATACACGCTGTTTTTGTTGACTTCACTCGAGCATTTGACACAATTGAACATTGTCAACTGCTACATTCCTTAGCTGATTTGCATGTCAGACGACCCCTTTGGCTTATGGTAAGGAGCTATCTGAGTAACAGAGAGCAGAGGGTGAAGTGGGGCTCCTGTGTGTCTAACTCCTTTCCAGTTCCAGCTGGTGTTCCTCAAGGGGGACTTCTTTCCCCTCTACTTTTTGTCATATGTATAAATAACCTGGATTCATATTTGCCTCCTTCGGTAATACCTGTGAAATATGCTGATGATCTAACAATCTCAGAGTTTCTAATGGGATCTTTACCTGGACTCACTCAGAAGGCCTTGGACTCTGTAGTGGAATGGGGACAGGAATTTACATTGGCAATGAATGGAGCTAAGACTGTGGACATGGTAATTAGTGCCAGGAGAGAGGACAACATTCCCTCCCCTCCCTCTCCTGTTATCTCAGGACATGCAATTAGTAGAGTTTCCACCTTTAAACTGCTTGGAGTTCAAATATCCTCTGACTTGTCATGGGATGCCCACATTAAGTACATGATTTCGAAGGTGTGCCCCAGAATATATTATCTTTGCACTGAAAAAAAAGCGGGTCTTCCTTGTGATGTTTTAGTGCAAGTATATTTGTCTTTTATACGGCCAGTTCTCGAATATGCTAGTCCAGTGTGGGGTGGTCTACCTAAAGGTCTCTCTGAGGAGTTAGAGAGGATTCAAAAGCGATGCTGTCGGATAATAGGCATTCCGACTTCATCTCTCCCAAAATTGAGTGAGAGGCATGAGGAAGCCACCATACGTATTCTTACTAAAATACTCAAGGACAATTCATCACCGTTGCATTGTTTCCTGCCTATGGCTCCAACACCGACTTATTCTCTTCGGCGGCACAAGACATTCGTTGTACCCAGGAGCAAAACTAAACGTCATGAACTCTCCTTTATTCCCCGTGCTTTAAAAACTGTTGTATGGATAACTTACAGGTCTTTCATTAGGATGCCTTCTCTGTGAATCTGTGTTAGTCATAAATATAGATATGTGTGTATACATATCTACACATATATATACACACACACATATATATACACATACACATATATATATACACACATTTATATATATATATATATATATATATATATATATATATATATATATATATATATATATATATATATATATATACAGGTGCATCTCAATAAATTAGAATGTCGTGGAAAAGTTCATTTATTTCAGTAATTCAACTCAAACTGTGAAACTCGTGTATTAAATAAAGTCAATGCACACAGACTGAAGTAGTTTAAGTCTTTGGTTCTTTTAATTGTGATGATTTTGGCTCACATTTAACAAAAACCCACCAATTCACTATCTCAACAAATTAGAATTTGGTGACATGCCAATCAGCTAATCAACTCAAAACACCTGCAAAGGTTTCCTGAGCCTTCAAAATGGTCTCTCAGTTTGGTTCACTAGGTAAGCCACAAACATTCATTGCCAAAGAAGCTGGCTGTTCACAGAGTGCTGTATCCAAGCATGTTAACAGAAAGTTGAGTGGAAGGAAAAAGTGTGGAAGAAAAAGATGCACAACCAACCGAGAGAACCGCAGCCTTATGAGGATTGTCAAGCAAAATCGATTCCAGAATTTGAATGAACTTCACAAGGAATGGACTGAGGCTGGGGTCAAGGCATCAAGAGCCACCACACACAGACATGTCAAGGAATTTGGCTACAGTTGTCGTATTCCTCTTGTTAAGCCACTCCTGAACCACAGACAACGTCAGAGGAGTCTTACCTGGGCTAAGGAGAAGAAGAACTGGACTGTTGCCCAGTGGTCCAAAGCCCTCTTTTCAGATGAGAGCAAGTTTTGTATTTCATTTGGAAACCAAGGTCCTAGAGTCTGGAGGAAGGGTGGAGAAGCTCATAGCCCAAGTTGCTTGAAGTCCAGTGTTAAGTTTCCACAGTCTGTGATGATTTAGGGTGCAATGTCATCTGCTGGTGTTGGTCCATTGTGTTTTTTGAAAACCAAAGTCACTGCACGCGTTTACCAAGAAATTTTGGAGCACTTCATGCTTCCTTCTGCTGACCAGCTTTTTGAAGATGCTGATTTCATTTTCCAGCAGGATTTGGCACCTGCCCACACTGCCAAAAGCACCAAAAGTTGGTTAAATGACCATGGTGTTGGTGTGCTTGACTGGCCAGCAAACTCACCACACCTGAACCCCGTAGAGAATCTATGGGGTATTGTCTAGAGGAAAATGAGAAACAAGAGACCAAAAAATGCAGATGAGCTGAAAGCCACTGTCAAAGAAACCTGGGCTTCCATACCACCTCAGCAGTGCCACAAACTGATCACCTCCATGCCATGCCGAATTGAGGCAGTAATTAAAGCAAAAGCAGCCCCTACCAAGTATTAAGTACATGTACAATAAATGAACATACTTTCCAGAAGGCCAACAATTCACTAAAAATGTTTTTTTTTATTGGTCTTATGAAAAGTCACTTCATAATTAATAATTTTTTCAAATCTAAATAATTCTAATTTGTTGAGATAGTGAATTGGTGGGTTTTTGTTAAATGTGAGCCAAAATCATCACAGTTAAAGGAACCAAAGACTTAAACTACTTCAGTCTGTGTGCATTGACTTTATTTAATACACGAGTTTCACAATTTGAGTTGAATTACTGAAATAAATGAACTTTTCCACGACATTCTAATTTATTGAGATGCACCTGTATATGTGTGTGTGTGTGTATGTATGTATGTATGTATGTATGTGTATATATATATATATATATATATACGTATGTGTGTATATGTATGTATATATGCATATGTGTGTATGTATATATGTATATATATTAGTATTTTCATTTCTTTTTTATTTTATTTATTTATTTAATTAATTTTTTTTTAAATTTTTTATTTTTTTTTTAATGCATGTACATCAGCTATCTTTTATTTGTTTTACACTAAGTAATGATGTCTTTGAGTATTTGTATGTTTGACACATTTCTGGGTTTTGTGCTGCAATATCCTGTCATGTCAAACTTTAAATAAAACTAAACTAAACTAAACTAAAACCACTTTTTTCTTGCTGTGTCATGTGTCTCTGAAGTTTGGAGAAAAATGTACACAATGCCTTTATTTTGGGGGCAGGATACAGCCAACACAGGGTAAAATGGCAACTGAATTTTATGATTGTTCAGGCAAAACTTGCGATCTATACAAGCTGGAACAATAGAATAGAAAATAGACCTGGTCATGATATTTTGCGATTAATGAATGACATCTTGAAATGCAGTGATGTTATTAATATTTCCTATACTGTGATGGAGGGGGATTAAATATTTTTTTTTGCATCAAGGTGTATAGTGTAATGTATATTAAAAAATCTGATTGCGTTAAAAAGATTGCATGCATACATATAAGAATTGGGTCACTACCCAAACTGTCCAAGAATATTAAGTCTACATCCAAAACAAACTGTATACTAGCATGCTAAATAGTATGTGAAAATTGTATGCTGCTATTCTGATGCATGTAGAACACTGGTTTGGACGTGCTAAATGAAGGACATACCAAACGTGACAGTACAAATAATAAAAAAATAATAATAATAAATAAATAAATAAATAAAAAATTCTACAGGAAGTACTTCAAATCCAACCACCAAAATACTACTGAAATGTCCATGCATATTTACCACAAACTCACTGGGTAATTATTCAGATAGCTCCAATCTCTAATCTGATGGAACCAAAGATCTAATGTTAACTTGCACAGCGACTCAACTTTCCTAAAAGTTGTTCAGGAAACCTAAACCTGATGCTAAACCTTAAAACTTACTTCAAATGAGGTTTTAGCCAATCGGGAAAAGAGCTCATGGATCTGTGGAAATAGTCCCTCTTCTTCTGTATCTTGCAACCAAAGTTAATATTCCCTCTTCCTTGATTTGAAAAATTCGCTGGACCACCACCGAACATCAAAATAAATCTTTTCAACAAGAATGAAATGAGATGTCGATCAGCATCAAACTACCAGTAGCGAATAAGGATAATAAGGACACCTCTCTGGCTCCACCAGTGGTTTGAAGGAGTAAAGTTGCAAATCACTTTAAAAAAAATCCAGGCTACAGCCGTGGCCAAAAGTTTTGAGAATGACACAAATATTAATTTTCACAAAGTCTACTGCTTCAGTGTTTTTAGATCTTTTTGTCAGATGTTACTGTTACTGAAGTATAATCACAAGCATTTCATTAGTGTCAATGGCTTTTATTGACAATTACATGAAGTTTATGCAGAGTCAGTATGTGCAGTGTTGACCCTTCTTTTTCAAGACCTCTGCAATTCGCGCTGGCATGCTGTCAATCAACTTCTGGGCCACATCCTGACTGATGGCAGCCCATTCTTGCATAATCAATGCTTGGAGTTTGTCAGAGTTTGTGGGTTTTTGTTTGTCCACCCACCTCTTGAGGATTGACCACAAATTCTCAATGGGATTAAGGTCTGGGGAGTTTCCTGGCCATGGACCCAAAATGTCAATGTTTTGTTCCCCGAGCCACTTCGTTATCACTTTTGCCTTGTGGCAAGGAGCCCCATCATGCTGGAAAAGGCATTGTTCGTCACCAAACTGTTCTTGGATGGTTGGGAGAAGTTGCTCTCTGAGGATGTTTTTGTACCATTCTTTATTCATGGCTGTGTTCTTAGGCAAAATTGTGAGTGAGCCCACTCCCTTGGCTGAGAAGCAACCCCACACATGAGTGGTCTCAGGATGCTTTACTGTTGGCATGACACAGGACTGATGGTAGCGCTCACCTTTTCTTCTCTGGAAAAGCTTTTTTCCAGATGCCCCAAACAATCGGAAAGGAGATTCATCAGAGAAAATGACATTACCCCAGTCCTCAGCAGTCCAATCCCTGTACTTTTTGCAGAATAGCAGTCTGTCCCTGATGTTTTTCCTGGAGAGAAGTGGCTTCTTTGCTGCCCTTCTTGACACCAGGCCATCCTCCAAAAGTTTTCGCCTTACTGTGCGTGCAGACGCACTCACACCTGCCTGCTGCCATTCCTGAGCAAGCTCTGCACTGGTGGTGCCCCGATCCCACAGCTGAATCAACTTTAGGAGACGGTCCTGGCGCTTGCTGGACTTTCTTGGGCGCCCTGAAGCCTTCTTCACAACAGTTGAACCTCTCTCCTTGAAGGTCTTGATGATCCGATAAATGGTTGATTTAGGTGCAATCTTACTAGCAGCAATATCCTTGCCTGTGAATCCCTTTTTGTGCAAAGCAATGATGGCTGCACGTGTTTCCTTGCAGGTAACCATAGTTAACAGAAGAAGAACAATAATTTCAAGCACCACCCTCCTTTTAAAGCTTCCAGTCTGTTATTTTAACTCAATCAGCATGACAGAGTGATCTCCAGCCTTGACCTCGTTAACACTCTAACATGATGAATGACTGACATGATGTCAGCTGGTCCTTTTGTGGAAGGGCTAAAATGCAGTGGACATTTTTTTTGGGATTAAGTTCATTTTCATGGCAAAGAGGGACTTTGAAATTAATTTCAATTCATCTGATCACTCTTCATAACATTCTGGAGTATATGCAAATTGCCATCATATAAACTGAAGCAGTAGACTTTGTAAAAATTAATATTATTGTCATTCTCAAAACTTTTGGCCACAGCTGTACAGTGCGTTTAAGTAAGATCTATACATTATAACTTTGTGTCAGAAGTGGACCTACCCCACTTTCCCTGAGATGTCAGTCACCCATATCATATACAGTGGGTATAGAAAAGAAATTACCCCCCTTTAAAATAATCACATTTTGTTGCTTTTTAGCCTGAAATGAAGACGGACAGTTTGTTTTATCCATCTATATTTACTCAGTGCAACTTGTATTTCAGGCTGAAAAGCAACAAAATGTGATTGATTTTTTTTTTTTTTTTTTTTTTTTTTGGGGGGGAGGATACTTTTCTATACACACTGTAGATCATTCTAGTATTATTTTTGTGCAACGTTTTGCAGTAGTTCAGTTCACCAGACGGCAACACAGAACTGAGGGAGCACACGGTGAACACAAACAAAAGCGCAATATAGCCACTGATAGCTGTTAGGTTTTCTCCCGCTCTCGCTACGCTGCAAAGAGAAGCGTAGACTACTTCCGCATTCCAAGGAGCGCATTCCGCCTCCTGTCAGAAGGACTCTTGTTTACCTCTGCCATGTGCTTTTAGTCATTGTGTTCACCTCATGTCTCTGTCCCCGCCTCCTTGTTTTCTCATTGGTTCAAGTTCATTTGATGTGATTATGATTTTCAGGTGTCTGTGATTTGGTGTTTTGATTTCCGTGTGTTTAAATACCCCGCGCTGTTTCCACTTCCTCGCGGTGTATTAGAATATAAAAGCATAGTTTAGTTTGGCTCTGTATTAGTTTAGATTCCGTAGCATTTTTGATCCGTAGCTTTTGTTCCTTTGTCCGTAGTTCCGAGTTTGTGGTTCCCAGACCACTTCTGCGTTTTGAGTTTTTTCCCAGTCCTTTTGGATAACTGCTTTTTCTCAGGTTCCTTGTATTTTTGGATTACTGCTCTTTTTGATGACTGCATTTGTGGATTACTGCCTTTTTGTTTGTAAATAAACTTTACTGCATTAACTGATGTCTCCCCAGCACGTGCATCCTGACTACTTTCCCCTGACTCTTCAGCCTGCAACCGGCTATACCTAACAATAGCAGAGTTCTCATGAATGCACAGGGTGGGACAGGCAAGAAAAAAAAAGAAGACAAAATCCCAATGACAGATAGATGCAAGTTTAATTAGGCTCATTGTAAACATTCTAATCTTTATAATTTGGCAGTTGTGCATTTCAGTCCAGTTTTGCATAAATTGTAGGGTATCATAAGCAATAAGTTGGAAGGCCAAATGTTGAGATTTGGGGAACGTCAATTCAATTCAATTTTATTTGTATAGTGCTTTTAACAATAGACATCGTCACAAAGCAGCTTTACAGAGATACATACATTTTGGATCTAAATTTTAAATCGATAAATAAAGTAAGGGGCCATTTACACAACGTTTTCAACGAACAACTGAAAGCTTTTTATGTGTTTTGGATGTTCGTTTACACGACAATGGCATTTTGGGGGCCTGAAAACAAACTTTTGTAAATGGGTTTCAAAGTGAAAGTTTTTGAAAACGATACCGTTGTCTGTGTAAAGATACAAAAATGCGAATTTGTGAAAACGATGTCATGCGCACACGTGTTCCATCTATAGGCATGTGTGCAAGTACTTCAAAACTTCCGCGTGAGAAAAGCCTCTGTCATTTACATTTCAGTGAAGAACTTAGTCCTTACATCCAGGGTGAACAGACCAATGTGAGATCACCAGTTGGAGTCCTTAAAAAGGTGGCTTGAACACTGTATTACTTAAGTGATGAAAGGAGAGTTCGAAAAAAACGCCAATGCCTTCAGATTGCCACAGCTGACTGTGTCTGTTATTGTCAGGTAAACGTGCAGAGCCATCTCTGTCCACCTAGATCTGAAATGTATAAAGCTGCCCTTCACGGCTAGTGTCTGGATTTTAACGTGCTCATGGTATGCCTCAGTGTTTAGGAGCCATAGATGTGATTATTCTTTTCTGTTATTTGATTATTCTCTCAAATTTGTTCTGTAAAAACATAATTCTGAAATGTGATCAATTGTATTGTCTTTCAACTTGTGTGTTTTTGTTTTCGAGTAAACAATACTCACGACCACTGGTTTTGAGTAAAGGTAACTCATACATTCAAATGACATTTGTTTTTTGACATGCATCTGCAGCAAGTTTTCACTGCTTTTCAGTGCAAGTATCTATAATGAACTTAAGTGTCACTGTGAACCCTCTAATACTGGAGTCAACAAGCACTAGTCTTTACCAAAAAATGCCGACATATTGCATTTTATCTGTGGTGAGATCAGGGAGCAGCACACGATTGTAGTGACCTATTGTGTAGTGTGAAGTGTTTATTTTATTTCAATTCAGTTTTATTTGTATAGAGCTTTTAACAATAGACATCGTCACAAGGCAGCTTTACAGAGATACATAAATTTTGGATCTAAATTGTAAATCGATAAATTTATCCCCAATGAGCAGCCAGTGGTGACTGTGGAGAGGAAAAACTCCCTGAGCCGAGGCGAGGAAGAAACCTTGAGAGGAACCAGACTCAAAAGGGAACCCATCCTCATCTGGGTGACACCGGATAGTGTAATTAGAAGTAAATCCCTTCTATAACTGTATGATACATGATATAAAGTGCAACTGTGTAGTCAGGAGATTCGACACAGTCTCAACATGAAGTCTTTTTTGCTGAAATCATGAACTGTCCACCGATGGAGACCCGAGCGCAAAGTCTGTTTGTGAATGGCTTGTGGAGGCTGTCCATATGGGCCCATCCTCAGCAACAGCGAGCGACCCCCAGCGATGAGAACCCCAGAAGCAGGGCACCAGGACGGACCAGGCTGGCTCAGAGAGCAGAACGGGTCGGGCCCATTGCCACCCCAGGAGCAACACGCGTAGAACTTGTGATGTGATTTGACGTTGGTATCGTCCAAAATCTTTGCAGGCGTTGGCGTCATCTGGAATCTTCTTAGAGGCAGATTCTGAACTGGAGCTGGCACGTTCACTGATTACCTCGGGATGGGCATCCCGAGGCAGGAACAGGAAACAGATGGAAAAAGCATTAGAGTGGCTGTTCATTGTATGTCAGGCAAAATGACCATGTGCATTTGTTATCATTTTATCAACAATGACAGAAGTACAAGGTCATCAGATGTGGTTAGGTGAATGCTTGGCCGAAGAAATGTATTTAATCTGGATTTAAACTGAGAGAGTGTGTCTGAACCCCGAACATTATCAGGAAGGCTATTCCAGAGTTTAGGAGCTACATGTGAAAAGGCTCTACCCCCCTTTAGTAGACTTTGATATCTTCGGTATTATCAGAAATCCAGAGTTCTGTGACCTTAAAGAGTGTGATGGATTGTAACGTGATAGAAGATCGGTTAAATACAAAGGGGCGTGGCCGTTTAGGGCTTTATAGGTGAGTAGCAGAATTTTATAATCGATACGGTGCTTTAACAGGTAACCAGTGTAGTGATGATAAAATTGGGGTAATATGTTGATATTTTCGTGATCTGGTGAGCACTCTTGCAGCTGCATTTTGGACTAACTGTAGCTTATTTATTGAGGATAAATTTATTTATTTATTTATTTATTTATTTATCCAGTTTATTTATTTATTTATCCAGTCTTGAGGTCATGAATTCATGAACTAGTTTTTCTGCATCAGAAACAGATAGCATGTTACGTAGCTTGGCAATATTTCTAAGGTGGAAGAATTTACATCAAAATTAATGATGAAGACTCACAAAAAAGGTGTGAGCTGGTGGAGGAGAAGCCTACACTCCATACTCACAGCTAGGCTACAGACACTTAGTGGACACTACCAGGAATTTCACCTCTTCCCTTGTGGACTCCTTAAATCCTGAGTGTCCTTACAGATCAACAGTAAAGAGGGTATAGTAAATACGAATACAATAAGGCAAAATTGACCATCACTGCATTTTTCTGGATACGGTCACTAACAATAAAACATTACTGGTAATTGACTATGCCAAAGTGTTGAATGTTATCAGTGTGCATATATGCCTGTACATATTGTATATCACACATGCACAGTGAAATAAACATGAATAATTGGGACAATGTAGTTGGCTTACTGCATAATGGTGCACATGGCCAAATGTGTTCAGCTGTATCTTAATACCTTTAAAAAAGTCAAAGTTATGAAAATCTGTGTGTGTTCCACAGAAGAAAGTCATGAGTCTGAGACCTCATAAGAGAGTAAATGATTAGAGAAGAATCTTTTTTGGGTATACTCTCCCTTTAAAAGAAATTCTAATCATGATGACTAAATGAAATTGCATTTAATTGCCTTCATCAGGTTGGTGAAATAATGTTTTGTAAATATTGTGTCAAACTGCTTTTTGGAATAAATGATTAACATGGTCTCTCCGTTTTCAGTTTTTGACTTAGGTAATGTTACTGTGGTTTCTAATCATAATGTAGTACTACACAGTACCAATTTCCTATAACATTTTTGTGAGGATAAGGGCTTTAAGGAGTATTCAAATCTAGACCCATCATACAGTCTACCTAGTAGAAAAACTACTAAAATCTGTACTGCCTAAGCTGTATAACAAGCTAAGAGCTGATCTAATGAACAAAATCAAGAGTGCCTCTGCTGTATGTCTCACAGGTCACAACTGAATAGGGTGAGAGTGACAATTGTAGGTTGCATCACAGACAATGCCAGCAACACTGTTTCAGCCCTGAGAGACCACCTCCACTGAGACTACACACCACATTTGGCTAATGGTTGGTTATGGAATGCCATGCAGTTCAAAAATGTATGCAGGTTAAAAATCCCAACATGGTAAATTTTACACACTTCTGAGCCACTTGACCTATTTTTGAACAGTGTGGGAGGGGGGAGGGGGGTGGCAATTATTCCTTCAAGACAAAAACTTGATTCCTATGATCCAATTTAACACCTTTTTACCAATTTGGTCAGGAGAAGATGGTGTCTGTATCTGTAGCATGATGCTAATGACCGATTCCCCTCCTCTGTAGTCGAGGACCAGGTCCTCCACATTATATTAACTACCACTTGTAAGAGTGATGTGCTTAGTGTGCACTTTATCTGATATTCATATCAACACTTTTTTCCCTATAAAATAAAGAAAAAAGGTCTATTGTGAAAGCAAAAGTTAGTATTGCAAATGTAAAAAGTATTATCAGATTTTAAGCCTATCAGGTTCCAGTGTGTAAATTCAGGGTAGGCAGTACAGGTTTGTGATTGAAAGTGGGCAGGACCATAGCTGATGGGCTAGGAATCACACTACAGTCATTCTGAATAGAAATCTAAAAAGGCTTTTTGGTTTGCACATGGTGATCATAGGTTCCAGCCATAGGTCCTTTCAGAAAATAAGGAATGAAGATACAAAAGTATTAAGAATATTCCTTTATTCCCTTTATAAGTATTTAAAGTTAGCTCAGCATGGCATGTTCATATACCTCATGGTACAGAACAGTTCAGTGTGGACCTAACTGCAGAGTAAAAACCCCTGCTAGCTTCTAAATACATAGACAAGCAGGATTCATCTATGTACAGGTAAGATGAAGGTTTAAGAGAGAATTTGTGCACTTTGAAAAACAGCCCCAAGCAGGACTTGAAGCAGGACCACACTTCCACCCTGCCACTAGGTGGACTTACTACTGATGGGACAGGCATTGCTACAATAAGGAGAGGAAAGGCAGAAAAATCACAACAAAAGGAGACACCAAAATGGTAAGTGACTCAAACACAGCAATCTTCCTTACTAAATAGTGACATAAAACATGAAAATGGGAATAGTTTTCCACAACTTAGAAATTTAACATCTAATTTTCATTAGTGTGTGTACATACATACACTTCCAGGGATACGGTTTATCTGATTTCTCTTCTTTTCTACTGTGTCTTAGATCTTTGTCTTAGCTTCCTTCTCTTTTCCTGGTCATGCCTTAAATGACTCTTCCATGTTTCTTGCCAGTTTCTTTTCTAACTCATATATTTGTTTATTCCTTTTCTTTTTCCTTTTACTCTTACCACAGTCAAAACCCTGACATACCATACCAGTCACTTCTCTACAAAGGTGTAACAAAGAGCTGTGTCAAAAGCTGGCCTTAAGTATCCTGCCTGGCAGGTGCAGGCAATCCCGGTTAATCAGCCTGGAGAATTCTGGGTAACTGAGTTCCCCCACTCGGCCATGCTCACTGTGCACCGCTGCTACCCTCTGCTCAGTTACCCAGAATTCTCCAGGCTAATTAACCGGGATGGCCTGCACCTGCCAGGCAGGATACTTAAGGCCAGCCTTAGACACAGTTCTTTGTCACACCTTTGTAGAGAAGTGACTGGTATGGTAAGAAACTGGAAAGAAAAGCAGAAAGAAGTTTGGGGGGTGATTTATGAGTGAGTGATTTACAGTATGGCTAGGAAAAGAGAAAGAATCTAAGACAAAGATATAAGACAGTTGAAAAGAAGTGTGAACTAACGCATAAGAAGTTTCTCTGAAAGTGTACATATGTAAATTCCTGAATTTTTTTGGAAGTTGTGGAAGAGCATTCCTGGTTCAAGTTCTGCTTGGGGCTGTTTTTTTCAAAGTGTACCTAACCTGCACAAACTCTCTCCTAAACCTTAATCTTACCTGTATGTAGATAAACCCTACTTGCCTATGTATTTATAAGCTAGCAGGGGTTTTCACTCTGCAGTTGGGTCTGCACTACACTGCACTGTGCTGTTACATGAAGTCAAATGTTTTATTGTCATATGCACAGTGAGGAAAAACAGGTTTTCCTGTACAATGAAATTCTTTCTTTTGCTGTCCACAATAAATGCCCTTCACAAGTACAAACTATGTAGAATAAACACACACACACACACATAATAAATAACATTAATGAAGAGTAGAAATGGAAATTCACTTTAACCCCCCAAAAGAAGTTTCTGCTAGACATGGACTTGAATGTCTGAATTAACTCTCAGCTAATAACGAACTCTTTGTGGTTTCCAGATAAACAAACCTGAACATTGTAAACAGAGACATCACGTCAACATCTCAGCAACATCTCAGCAACATCACAACATCTCAGCAACATCACGTCAACATCACATCAACATCTCAGCAACATCACATCAACATCTCAGCAACATCACGTCAACATCACAGCAACATCACGTCAACATCTCAGCAACATCACGTCAACATCTCAGCAACATCACGTCAACATCTCAGCAACATCACGTCAACATCACGTCAACATCACATCAGCATCACAGCAACATCACGTCAACATCTCAGCAACATCTCAGCAACATCACGTCAACATCACATCAGCATCACAGCGACATCACAGCGACATCACATCAACATCTCAGCAACATCTCAGCAACATCACGTCAACATCACATCAGCATCACAGCAACGTCTCAGCAGCATCCCAGCAGACAGAAACACACGTTCAGGGGTAAGTTCAGAATTTCAGTCTTCAAATCAATGGATAAGATATTGTCAATGTTTTATTTCATGATGTGGCTGAAATATGTTTACTGTATGTTTGTCTGTAAGAGCAACCAAAAGTATTTGGACAGGGAAAAAGGAACACAAAGGCAGGGTCAAAAACAAACTATAGTCCACAAGGTAATAAATCCACTAGGTATATAATCCACAAAAATAAGCAAGGTAATAATTCAAAAAGCAAAGCATTAATCCACAAAATAACGAGGAAAGAGTCCATGGTCCAGGAAACGCGAGGCGACTGCAAAAACAAAGAACATCCATTTAAGTCACACAAGACACTTCACTTCATTCCATCTAAACACAATATATTCCTATATAAATATCGAGGCAAGGGTCTATGGTCCAGGAAACGCGAGGCGACTGCAAAAACAAAGAACATCCATTTGAACAAACCTTTGACTGGTAGTGAATTTCAATGGAAGTTGAAATAACTGAATAGTGAATATAATTATAATAATTGTTGACATGACTGGGGAATTATGGTCTACTGAATCACCTGTGGCCTAAAACACACCTGATCCAAATCACATGTCAGGGTTCTGGGTTTTTTTGGTTTTTTTTGTTTGTCTTGTTTTTTTGTTTATTTGTTTTTAAACTATAAATTGTGTGTATTTTTTTATTTTTTCTTTACATTCATGAAGAATCAGTAACTGGATTGAAAAACAATATAACTAATGTACCTTACCTTTTGTCTTTTTGTTCTTTTAAGTTCACGAAATTGGAACTGGTCATTCTGTGCTCATCGATTGTGAAAATCTTGGCGACTCAAGTCATCGAGTGCATTCTGCCAACGATCATCGATGGAGCAGGAATACAGCCAGTTCTCCATGCAGAAATAAAGTTACGTGAGAAGTCTGCTCAGGGGCATACCAGGTCTCAAAGGTAAGTCCTTGACTAACAACTAGAATGGCTTTCAATCTCCCATCTCACCTGCCTTCATCTTTAAAGGTCATGTGACCACTAAATTGAATCAACACACAGTTTTTTAGCAGTTTAACATGTAGTTAATTATGACACATCACATCATTGTCATGTCATCATGTGTCTTTCCCCAGATCACCAGAAGACCCATCTGACCATGTATGCAGCATCATTGCAGGAGTTGTTACTCAACTTAAAGAAGCAATGAAACAGACACTCGTGAAGCTTTGCTCTGTTAAAGCTCCAGCTAAAAGCCGTAAGACGGAGAGTGTGAAAAGCGCTCTTTCCACTCCAGCTGTTTCGTCTTCGCTCTTTCGAATCCAGCTGTTTCGTGTGAGCTCTTTCGACTCCAGCTGTTTTGTGTGTGCTGTTTCGACTCCAGGTGTTTCGTCTGCACTCTTTCAACTCCTGCTGTTTCGTCAGCGCTCTTTTTGGTCCAGCTTTTTTTCTGTGCGCTCTTTCATCTCCCGCTGTTTCGTGGGTGCTCTTTAGGTTCCTGCTGTTTCTTGTGCGCTCTTTCGACTCCCGTTATTTTGTGTGAGCTTGAAGAGATTACATTTAATCATGATGACCTGTCAAAATGTGGGGATACTTGGTTATAAAATTGTTTGTGTGTGTGAGAGAATGGTGGTTTCATGTCTCTAATTACTTACACATGGCAAAATTAGTTTGATGAAATATAACAACTCTCTTTCTGAGGGTGTGTGTGTGTGTGTGTGTGTGTGTGTGTGTGTGTGCGCGCTATCATGTGAAAACTCTTATGGCCATACAATTTGGTAGGGAACTTTGGATGTGTGTGTGTGTGTGTGTGTGTGTGTGTGTGTGTGTGTGTGTGTGTGCGTGTGTGTGTGCTTTCATTTGTAATCTATGATCTTAAACAATAACATACGCCTGTCAAATTAATTTGATGAATTATACCAACTCTTCATAGCTGGGAATGCTGCTTTCATTTAATATACAGACACCTGTTGACCTGACAAAATTACATTTAATCATGATGACCTGTCAAAATTTGATTGATGATGATGACCTTTGACCTAGACCTGTCAAAATTATTTTGATTGATTATGACCTTTGACCTAGACCTGCCAAAAGATGAGTTAATGAAATATACCAACTATTTTCTCTCTCTCCCAGAGAGGTGAAGAATTCAGGAGATTGTTGTCACATGTAGGGAGCAGCCAGTATTTGCCAGAAATTGCTGCAGTTCTTCTAACGTTGCTGTAGGCCTCTTGGCCGCCTCACTGAACAGTTTTCTCCTGATCTTCCTGTGCTTAATAGTGTCACTGTGTTACGTAACCACAAGGAGGGAAGCAGGATGCACTCGCAGGGGAAATAGTCAGTTTATTAGGAACATAAAGGAATATTCAAAAGTAAAGGAACATATATCCATCAGGGGGAAAGGCAACGCACCGGCAGGGTCAAAAAAAAAGGAAAATAGTCAAACCAAAAATCCACAGAGGGTTCAGGCATAAATCCACAAATAAACAAGGCAATGATCCACAAAAATGACAGGGCAGTAATTCCAAAGAAAAACAAGGCGATAATCCAAAAACTCACAAGGCATTAATCCACAAACTGACCCCGCAGTAATCCCACATAGGCAAGGTAATAATCCAATACGTCACAAGGCAATGATCCAAAATCCAGAGAACGCGAGGAAAACAAAAAAACATAGAGGAATGTACAATTCCTTATCTTTACTGAGCGAGATTCACTCGTATTCATCTATATAATACTCCATGAGGAAGTAAAAGGGGTTTAAAAAGGGGTTTAAATAACACGGGTAATCAAACGCAAACAAGATAAAACATAAAACACCTGAAAACAATAATCAAACAATAAACAGGAAACCAATGACAGAACAAGGGCGGATACAGGACATGAACCAAAATAAACGGACCAATAAGGAAGCGGGGGCAGAGACATGACGTAAACCAAAAACAACCGAGCACATGGCAAAGTAAACAAAACCAGAGTTCATGAATGCACAGTCCGGAGGGTTTTTATGAATTACGCTCGCGCTACTCTTCCTCGTAGCACGAAGCGTGGAATGCGGAAGTGCGCTACTCGCTAGCCTCTGCTAGCATCGTAGCGAGAGGGAGATTCTAACACACTGTCATGCCATATTTTCTCCACTTGTTGATTATTGTCTTTACAGTGTTCCATGGTATATCCAGTGCCTTGGAGATTTTATTGTAACCCTCTCCTGATTGATATTTTTCAACAGTGAGATCCTGTTCCTGCTCTGTAAGCTCTTTGTGGCCCATGGCTTTTCCAGTTGCATGTTACCAGGAAGATGTCAGGAGAATCCTAGAGGAACAGCTGTACTTTATTTTGGGGAAATCAGTCACTTTAATTGATGGCAGGTTAAACTAATTAGTATTTAACATGAGTTTGAATGTGATTGGTTCATTCTGAACATGGCCACAGTCCCAATTATAAAAGGGTGTGAACACTTATGTAAACTGGGTATCGGAAGTTTTTTTTGTTTTTTTTTTACCCAAAAACATTTCTGGGTGTTTGTCACTTGATATTTATATGTTGCAATTTCACACAAAGGAGAAAAAAGGGTTCTTAAATGATTTAACTTAGTTTAATTTTTTTATACCACAAAAACCTGCCATTTTAGCAGGGTTGTGTTTTACTTTTTATATCCACTGTATAGTGGTGTCCCCCGCCTTGTGCCCAGAGTTCCCTGGGATAGGCTCCAGGGTCCCCGTGACCCTGTGTAGGATAAGCGGTACAGAAAATGGATGGATGGATGGATGATTAAAAAAAAACTAACAAAAAGTATCCGTGTTCTCTTGGACTGTTGAATAAGGTGGCCTTTACTCATGAAAATTCTTCTTAGGTCATACTTAAAATCCTCTTTATTTTAAGAGACCTATTCTTTTGATGTACACATCATGTATGTTACATGATCAATTCATTCAGAGAAAGAATAAGGATGATGATTCTCAAATAATTACTTTTCTTCTCTTTTCTTATTTCTATGAAGCCCAAATTAAAACTCATTAGGTTCAAGCAAGAATCTGTTCCATGAAGTCTTTTTATTTCAAGATGTTTTTAAAAAAATATATACAGTGCCTATAGAAAATCATCATACCCCTTTGAAATAGTCACTTTTTTTGTCTTACAGCCTGAAATCAAAACCCATTAAAAATATGGTTTTTTGTTCCAGCTTTATTTACACATTCTGCCTTACAACTTCCAGTAACGTAAAAAGGCAACAGTTTGGAAATGTAAAAAAAGAAAACTAGAATAACAGAGTTGGAAAAGTGATCAGTCCCATGATTTAATACTTCGTAGAGCCACCTACGACAACCCCACAACATAATGTTGCCACCACCATGCTTCACAGTAGGTATGGTGTGTTTTGGGTGGTGTGCTGTGTTTGGTTTTTGCCAAACATAACGCTTGCAGTTCAGTCCAAAAAGTTCAATCTTGGTTTCATCTGACCATAAAACCTTTTGCCACATGGCATTAGAATCTTCCAAGTGGTTTTCTGCAAAACTTTTTCAGAAGAGGCTTCTTTCTTGCCACCCTGCCATACAGGCCAGCTTTGTGTAAAGCTTGTGATCTCTGCCATAAGGTCTTGTAAGTCCTTCAAAGTTGCCTCTTCGTAGCTTCCCTGATCGATATCCCCCTGGCTCGGTCATCCAGTTTGGAGGGACGGCCCAATCTAAGCAAGGTGTTGGTGGTGCCATACGCTTTCCACTTCTTAATAATGCTCTGAACGGTACTCAGAGGGACAGTTAAAGCTTTTGAAATCTTTTTGTATCCTTCTCCTAACTTGTACCTTTCCACAACTTTGTCCCAGAGCCCTTTTGAAAGCACCTTTCCAACCATGGTGTATTCTTTGCGTTGCCATGCAACTACTAGTAATGGAATCATCATGGAACAGCCAGCTGATTCCTCACCGTTCTCATGATCATTGAAACTCCACGAGGTGAGATCTTGCATGGAGCCCCAAACCGTGGGAGACTGACAGTTATTTTGTGTTTCTTCCCTTTAAGAGAGCGCTCCTAATCTCAGCTCGTTACCTGTGTAAAAGACACCTGGGAGCCAGAAATCTTGCTGATTGATAGGAGATCAAATACTTATTTCCCTCATTAAAATGCAAATCAATTTATAACGTTTTTGAAATGTGTTTTTCTGGATTTTTTTATTGTTATTCTGTCTCTCACTGTTAAAATACACTTACCATTAAAATTATAGACTGATCATTTCTTTGTCAGTGGGCAAACGTACAAAATCAGCAGGGGATCAAATACTTTTTTCCCCCACTGTACTCTCTGGTAAGGAATACTCCCTTACTGTAGTTTAACGTCAGATGAGGAGATGTCTTTATATGTACTCCAGCTAACATGTTTGCATGTAACAGGTTTTCAGCATTGGCCTTTTTACAGCATTCCACAAGAATCTGTCCAGTTCGTAATTTTTTCACTTCATTTACTGTTCCTTCTATTCCTACAATGCCCTTTTGTATAGCAAAAGGGGAAAGCTTGGTGATTGGAAAATCTGGAGAATAAGCTTCAATGATGATAAATTTTGGCCAGTCATCATTATTCAACACAGGAACACATGTATTTCCTGAAGTATTATCATTATCCAGGTCCAAGTAACGTTTTGTTGAGATATGTTTTGTAGCCATGTTTTAAGTTTTCAGTTTCATCATCTCTACTTCCCACCCACCTTGGAGCCCAAAAAAGAGGGACGCACAGTACCGCGGATCTCCAGCAGATTATGCATCAGGGATATAGAGATGGTATACTCAAGCAAAATAAGCACCAAGTTGCTCAAATCACTTGACTGACCCTTAGCCAACGTCTCCTGGGGGTCTGAAAATTATTTGATGTTCAGTTATCTCAGTCTATTCCCAGGACATGCTTTGACCAACCGATTGATTGGATCGAGCCATTCCAACCTCCCGTCTAGGTGAGCCAAAGGAGCCAAAGTATCGTGTTGAAATAATGGAAGCCACAGCAAACCACATTTCTCAGAGACCAGGATCTCTTCCTCCACCGACACGGGTCGCAACTCATGGCGAACGAGTCGTCCCTTTACTTGTTTCTTGTAACAATATTGGGATAAAAAAGGATCTATACTCCAGGTCCCTACGGAGTGATGAGAAATAGGGTTCTACCAAGGGATACAGGAATGTAACAGTAATTTAAATCTAACTGTAACCCTAGCAAGGGAGGCTTGAGGGTTGTTCTCTCTTGCCCAAGGAGAAGACCCTAGCACTATGGAGGGAAGGAGTGTGCCACTGTTCATTTCATGGCTGCCATCATAAAGGTGGGTCCCATGCCAGACCTGGGCCAGAGGGGAGTAGAGGCACTATATGAACATGAAGCTCCCATGATCTTTTCTGCCTCTTTCCAGATTTTAATAGAATGACATATAATTGGTCCAAAATGTACCATGGTTTTCTTAGATATTCCTGTAAAGGATAAGTCCTGCAAACGCAAGGGGTAAGTAATATTAGCTTCTATGACCCACCACGACACAAGAGAGTCAGCATTGATCCATGTCCTAAGAGGTCTCATTTGAAATGCTAAATAATAGGACCAAAAATCTGGTAGAGATAGACCCCCATGGGATCATATATTTGTTTAATCAAACAAAGAGAAATATTATTATTTTGTATTATTATATAATATTATTTTTTGCAGTGAGGAAATCCATTACACTATATGTAATAAAGTATGTGCACCCCTGACCATCACACCCATATAGTATGAGGTTCTTTCCCAAACTGTTACTATAAAGTCTGAAGCACACAACTGTATAGAACGTCTCTGTAGGTTGTAGCATCATATACAGTTTACCTTCACTGGAACTAAGAGGCCCAAACCTGACACAAAGTGCACAAAGCGAGCTCCATGAAGACATGGTGTGTGAAGGTTGGAAGAAGGTAGAAGAACTGGAGTGTCCTGCACAGAGCCCTGACCTCAACCCCACTGAACACCTTTGGGATGAACTGGAACTGGAGCCTCCTCACCAAACATCAGTACCTGACCTCAACCTCACTAAAGCTCTTGTAGCTGAATGAACACAAATCCACGCAGCCACGCCCCAAAATCTAGTTGAAAGCCTTCCCAGAAGAGTGGAGCGCATTATAACAGCAAAGGGGGAACAACTCCGTAGTAATGCCCATGTTTTTGGAATGGGATCTTCAAGAAGCACATAGGGGTGTGATTGTCAGGGGGTACACATACTTTTGGAAATATCGTGCTGTAACAATTAAAGATGGGCAAGGAGGAGGCGGGAACCGGCTGAACATAAACGTAAAGTTTAATCATAAACGAAACAGAAACAGAACATAAAACACACAAACGGAACACAAAATGCACATGCATCTCTCTCTCTCTCTCTGGTGCTTCCAGCGCTCCTTTATCTCTCTCTCCCACTGATTTGTCTAATCAGTGCCAGGTGTGCGTCCTCACAGCCTGGCCACTCCCTCCACCTTGCCACACATGCATTAATAAAACACGGTTCTGTTCGGACCTTCACAGCTTTTGCCGTCTGGTTGGAGAGTGAAACCCACGGGACAGCTGCAGCAGACACAGGTGGACGTGTCCTTACACATACTGTCACATCCTTCGTTTTTTACAGCACAGGTCTCTAAAAAACAACCACACACACACACACACACACACACACACACACACACACAGTGTATTAACCCTAAATTTCAATACAATTCAATGTATTTATAGAACTCTTTAAACAATGAAATCTGGATATCTCTCTAATGAAGAAGTCAGAGGTGACGGTGGTAAAGAAAAAGTCTCTGAGACGACATGAGGAAGAAACCTTGAGAGGAACCAGACTCAGAATGGAACCTATGCTCGCACCGGATAGTGCGATTATAAAATCAATATCCCATGCCCGTGATCTTCAGGCCCTCAGGTGGCACTGCATTAAAAACAGGCCTGATTCTGTGATGGAAATCACTGCATGGGCTCAGAAACACCTCCAGAACTCATTGTCTGTGAACACAGTTCACCGTGCCATCCACAAATGCTGGTTAAAACTCCATCATGCAAAGAAGAAACCATATGTGAACATGATCCAGAAACGCCGCCGTCTTCTCTGGGCCAAAGCTCATTTAAAATGGACTGAGGCAAAGTGGAAAACTGTTCTGTGGTCAGACGAAGCGAAATTTGAATTTCTTTTTGGAAACCATGGACACCGTGTCCTCTAAACTAAAGAGGACTAAAGAGGAGAGGGACCATCTGGCTTTTTATCAGTGCAAAAGCCTGCATCTCTGATGGTATGGGGGTGCATTAGTGCCTATGGAATGGGCAGCTTGCACATCTGGAAAGGCCCCATCAATGCTGTAAGGTATATACAGGTTTTAGAGCAACATCTGCTTCCATCCAGATTCCATCCCATCTTTACTTCTGAGAGACTCCGCCTCTCTAAGATACTCTTTTTATACCCAATCATGTTACTGACCTGTTGCCAATTAACCTCCAGTTGTTTCTTTTTAGTAACACTTACTTTTCCAGCTTTTGTTGCCCCCGTCCCAACTTTTTTTAGACGTGTTGTGGCCATCAAATTCAAAATGACCTTATTTTTCCTTAAAATGGTACATTTCTTCAGTTTAAACATTTGATATGTTTTCTATGTTCTACTGTGAATAACATACGGGTTTATGAGATTTGCAAATCATTGCATTCTGTTTTTATTTACCTTGGGGTAATCGTGGACAATCAACTGTCCTTTTCATCACATATTACTAATCTAACACGGTCCTGTCGGTTTATCCTTTACAACATTAGAAGGATTCGTCCATTTCTAACAACACAGGCCACTCAGTTGCTTGTGCAGTCTCTTGTCATTTCCAGACTAGACTACTGCAACTCGCTCCTGGCAGGTCTACCTTTGAGTGCCACCCGTCCTCTACAGATGATCCAGAATGCAGCTACACGACTTGTTTTCAACCTCCCTCAGTTCTCTCACACCACCCCGTTGCTGCGCTCCCTTCACTGGCTTCCAGTAGCTGCACGCATCAGATTCAAAACATTGATGCTTGCCTAAAAAACAAAAAGTGGAACAGCACCCTCTTATCTTAGAGCTCTCATCACCCCACACACCGCACCACGCAGCCTCAGGTCAGGTCACTCTTGTATGTCGCTCTGGATAAGGGCGTCTGCTAAATGCTATAAATGTAAATGTAAATGTATTTACACTTTACACAGCGTCCCAACTTTTTTGGAATTAGGGTTGTATATGGAGTTTGATGAAGATCTAATATGTTTTAAATTCTTTATAATAATAATAATAATAATAATAATAATAATAATAATAATTTTATTTATCTAGCACTCAAATTCTCAGATTATTTACATATAAAATTTAGATTGTCAAAACAAATAAAATCCTAATAAAACATTATGATTATTCAGCTGCTCATCCTAAAGCAGATTATTCAGTAACTGAGTCTGGAGCCAGTGCTGAGCTCTGACAGTTTAAAATTAAACACAGTCTGGTGTTATTCTGACTAAAATGATTTACTTTTATGAGATAATTAGATCATTTCTCATGGAAACACCTCAGAAACAGGAAGCTGAGATGGCAGTAAAAAATTAACATTAAATATTAACAAACCCTGAGCCTCATTTATCAATGTTGATATTGATTGATGTTGATGCTGTTGATTAGTTTTCTATAACAGCAGCTCTGACAGTAGCGCAGCTGCAGATCACAGGTTTATATTATTGCGCTCGTGCTAATACGTTATCGTTTCTATAGCAACAGCTCATTCACAGTGACGTGTACAGTGGACGAGTACATGTTAAAAAATTTAAATGTTAAAAATTGTTCACATGGTAAAATTTTCTGTAAGGAGATGTTTATGTAACATTTATGGAAGGAGTCTCCAGTGTCGGCGCTTTGTAACGGTCAGAGGTAAAGCTGTAGCGTTAAGTTTAATCTTCAGGACAGAGGAGTTTTCTGCATTTTTTATCTTATCAAGAGATAGAATAAAGAGAGGCTGGTGAGGGAACGACTGTTTATAGCTGCTATAACGTAAGTGACAACAGGAACTAACTTTTGTCACTGAACATTAAGTGTAAATGTAAATGGATAAAATGTGTCATTCTTTAATAAATAAAAATGGTAACTGTTGGTAAGTTGCTGTGGTATGAGACGAATAAAACGTTCTCTTATAGGAACATAATCAACTTGGAGGAGGTAAGAGTAACTCCACATCATCACTCTAGTTTTATTCCTTATTTAAAAAGATTCTGTGAGCTGCAGTGCTGAAACATCACCCCAGGACTCCATCACTATAGAACTGAAACGGTGGCGTGCCGTTGAGAACGTGTGAAGCTACTCACCCACTGAGCGATGGATGCACGTGTGCCGATTGTCACTTAGGAAGAATCCGTGCTTGCGGCGGCACTCGTGACTCCCCATGGTGTTGACACACACATGCTGACAGCCACCATTGTTGAAAAGACACTCGTCCACGTCTAACGGTAAAGCGTGCACAGCACACATTAAGCACATAAAACTCCAAACTTTACACACTACATTTACCTGACGCCCAAAAAACATGCCGTTTTAAAACGTACATTTCTAATCATGAAATATCTGAAACATTTCTCATGCATATTGTCTGAGTTCATCAAAATCACTGCAAGAAATTCAGCATATACAGTATGTGATACACACAACATAAGAAGTACTTATATACAGTACACACACATTACTGTAGAAAACAATGCACTTCAACAAACTAAAAACTAAATCCTGTATAAAGCCTATTTTACACAACTTTTACGGTCATTTATGGTTCTACACAATAAGGAACAATAATTTACATCCCCATCACTCATAACTCATCTAAATGTGTCCTTTAATAAACCTGATTGTTACCGAGGCAGTTGTGTCCATCGTGGGCCAAACACAATCCATCATAACAAGTGCAGCTGTTACACTCGTGCACACAGCCACCGTTGAATTCAGAATCACATTCGTCGATATCTACAAAAACAGAAAGAGTCACTACTGATTAAAGGTGCGATAGACTGTGAATTATTTCTGACATGCAAAATAAATGATTGAGTTAGTATTGCACAGCCATAATACAGTAGTGCTTTAATCCTAGCTAAAGTTAAACACCACCTGGGAGAAGTATTATCTCACTCGGTAATGGTTTCTAGCCAGTTCTCAGTTGATAATCGTGCACGCTGTACATCAGTGTGTTTCCTTCAGAAGTGCAGACTATTGCAGACGTGAACATCACAGAAGTCACCAAATGAAATCTAATAAACACCATTAACTTCCTGCTGAACGTTTAAATCATGGAGAAAAAGTCTGGAGTCAGTCATGCATCACTGATTAGACCATTTCAGTTGTGATTTCAACTCTTTATTAAAAACATTTCCAAACTAGTAAGGAAGCAAGAGAACCCTGGAGTACAGAGGAGATAGAAATCAGGTGATATAAATAAAGAAATATATATTAGAAGTAGAAAACTACCTTCACAATGCGTCCCGTCACCTTTAAAGCCGGATTTACACCTGCACTTGTAGGATGTCGGAGTGTTTTGACAAATGGCGTCAATGTGAGAGGCATCGCTTCCCTCAGAGCACTGATCCACATCTGCAGCAGCAAAACATGAGGCGTGAAAAACAAAGCTGCGTTAAAGTTTCAGACCAAAATAAAGCTGCACCCAAACCAAACGCAACTGAAGAAATAAAGGACAAAACAACACAAACAAATGCATAACAAAGTGGTGCGAGAGAGAGAGAGAGAGAGAGAGAGAGGTGTGTGTGGGTGTGTGTGTGTGTGTGTGGGTGTGTGTGTGGGTGTGTGTGTGCGTGTGGGTGTGTGTGTGTGTGTGTGTGTGTGTGTGTGTGTCGGGGGAGGGGGTTGTCAGATCTTCACCGCCTCTTTTTGCCAAAACGTGTGGATAAATCCCCGCGGTGGTGCTCTCTCAGAAGAAAAAGGGTACTAAAAAAGGGTACCTTTAATTGTCACTGGGATGGAACCATTAAGAGCTCACCTTTTGTACCTTTAGTGTGTATCTTTCACCTGGATATAGTTCACGTTAAAACTGATTTAAAACACAGAAATAGTGCAGACCATAATTAGTTTCATTAATGAGTAAAGCTTTAAAGGTACTACACGCACCTTTCCAGGTAAAGATAGGTAGCTGGGCTCTGAGGTGCACTGAAGCTTATTTTTGATTATATATCATATAAAATACATCCCCATATTTCAGTCACTGCATTTACACTCCACACAGTTACGGTTCCACTTTTGGAGTACTTATTGAAGTTAGGGTTATTTTAGGAACTTTTAATGCCTCAACAATTTTCCTAACAAGGTTCCTGGAGGCTCAGTTGTGGTTTCCGCCCGTGAAATAATCCGAAAGCCACTAAAAGGATTTTCTAAAGGAACATTTTGTGTTTGGAGGTTAGTCACTGTGCCTACATGGGGCTAATGACCTACACTCTCAGAATAAAGGAACTAAACCGAACTTTTCCTTGTTGCTGGGTTGGTACTAAAACAGGGACATGTTCTGGAGCTTTAATGTCAATCTTTTCCATAAGAAAGTGCATGTGGTGCTGCTTTAGGTTCCAATTGTGTACCTTCAATTATTTTTAAAGACACACTATTTTAATATTTTCAGGGAAAAGCTACACACTAAATTAAAAGATCTACCCTTGAAGGTATCACCCCAGTGATTGGTACCTTTATGTGTGAGAATGTTGTGTGAGTGTTTTGGGTGATTTTTATTTATATCATTTTTATTGCCTGCAGTATCTGAATCGCCCTGTGTGTGTGTGTATATATATATATATATATTAGTATAAGATTTACATAAATTTGTAATTGTACATATTTGTATATGTTTCAAATCTAAAGTACAATATTTACTCCGGGTCATTAAATAATGTGGAATAGTGCGCCATCTACAGGCCTTAGATCGCAATGACATCCCAAATGGCCTGCGTTCAAAACCCCAACACTGCTAGAATGAGTAAAGTGATTTAAAAACAGGTTTAAGGTACATAAATGGATTATAATGCACTCAGTGGAGCTCCTCAGCTGGGTTTATTCCATTGATGGTCAGGAGAACAGTGAGTCTTGTTAGAAACTCTAGAATTAATTTTGTTGTTTAGTTAAGTTGCTTATATTATATATATCTATATAATTTTAATATTAAATCCTGCTGTAGTAGTGAATGTCCAAGTGGTTCAACAAAGTCTTCTCTAATGAATATAAGGGCATAATCCTCCAAAGAAGTATCATGTTATTTGGTTTGGGCAGAAAAGTCGCAGGTTTAAGTTACGAGGTGGTTTACTGTAGTTTCCAATGAACATTAAACTGTCAATCAGTTTACATTTGGATAACTGAAATGAGAAGAAGTCAGATTGTGTTCCTGAAACAGCTCCTCGTCTCTCACACTCTCACAAAAAAGAAAGAACAAAAAAGAGAATGAGGAATCATTTGATTTTTGATTCATGCAGCATTAAATATACATACTGGATCCAAGTCAGATTTCACAGCAGGTACAGATTACTGCTCGGAGAAGATAGAGCTGCCTGGCGATGTAACCTCACGCCTTTCTGCAGGAAACCTGTCAGTTCCAGGAACCTCCTAAAACATCGGCCGTGTGTATATAGTGTGGAACTGAGACGTCGATGGAGTGAAGGGTGTAATTGGAAGCAGACACAGAACCACGGTGAGATATTGGATTAATTTAGATGTGGGTTGGGATGTACACAATCTGAGGAAGTTGTTGAAAGCAGGAGGGATGAGAGAAGATATGGAACCTGTACTAGTGTTGATCAGTTCCTTTTCATCTTGTCATTTCAGGAAGAAGCAAAAATAACCAAGCAATGATGATGTTATAGATAAACCGCCCCTGAAGTTAAAATCAGTGTTTCATAGCTTTTTGTACCTGTTTCTTAATGCATTAGACACCAATATAACATTATGTCCAGAAATGAATACATAAAATAGTTTAGACATTTTAATTTGATAATTTGTCACTTCCAGGAAAAGAATTAACATTTTTTTTGATGACTCATCCTGTACTCGTCTTGAGTTTGTCCAATTAAAAGCTCTCTAGAATGTATATGCCCCACCCCCGGGGGCGTGTCTTACTCTACAGTAGCAGCTCGTTAGCAGTAAACCCGGTTCATTGGTATGTTTTTGTCCGCATGTCTTCACACGTACTATTCCCTTTTCCAACTGTGAATAAATGTTTGGAGTTTATTCATGTGGAAGTGGGCGGAGCTTTGTGACTTTTACTGACTCGGAGTGTTTGACCGACTCAGAGATGTTCAGTGTCGGAATGTTTCTTCCTCAGACTGATAGAGAATGTGATTCAGTGTTTATACCCCGTCTCCATAAGTAAGAGTCAGTAATATCATTTTATCTCCCATTCAGACGCGTCAGACCCTGCGGCTCTCCGTTACCATTGGCATCGCTGACGCTAGGCTTCACCTCGAACACATACATCATAGATCCAAATACACACGCAGATGCCGTCTTGTCGTCTATTATTAAAGTAGTCCTGGTTAAAGTGGACAGGTGTGGGGTGAAGGCGGCGGTGAGGAATCCTCCACAGCTGAAAAAAACTCTTTACTCTTGGACTCTTATTATAAACTCTTCGTTGTTCTGCATATTCAGCTACCTTGCTGTCAGGTGTGTTTAGATTGGACGTCAGTGTGTATCTCGAATGCTATTGGCTGTTGTGTAAATCAGTCGACATGTTGCCACTCTGACTTCCTGTTTCAGAAGGAAGTACATCAATCAAAGTACACAATCAAATCATGGATCATAAGATGTTTATTGGAAACATTAAAGGCCCAGTAAGCACGTGTCCTCTGTGCATGGTAACATTGGTTTTAGAGCTCTACACTGACACCTGGTGGTTAGATGTTATGGAGTGTTGTGTAGCCCTGATGTGGCTATGACATTCGATGGAGAAAATTGTGCGCTGTTCAATGTTTTATATATTTTATCAGCTTTTTTGTTCTCTATATCTTATGTAGACACTGTAATCTGATGGAGTGGTAGGAGAGTGTAGCTAGACAGCATAGGATGGTGGTGTGTAAAATAACTCTGGTGGTGAGGAAGATGAAGAGAGCAAAGGCAGAGCAGAAGACAAAGTGGTGGAAGATGGAAAAGGAAGAGTGCTGTGTGGTTTTCAGGGAGGAGTTGAGACAGGCTTTAGGTGGTCAGGAGGTGCTTCCAGATGACTGGACTACTACAGCCAAAGTGATCAGGGAGACAGGTAGGAAGGTGCTAGGTGTGTCAACTGGAAGGAGGAAAGAAGACAAGGAGATTTGGTGGTGGAATGAGGAAGTTCAGGAGAGTATCCAGAGGAAGAAGTTAGCTAGGAAGAAGTGGGACAGTGAGAGGACGGAGGAAAGTAGACAGGAATATAGGGAGATGCAGCATGAGGTTAAGATAGAGGTGGCAAAGGCCAAACAGAAAGCTTATGAGGACATGTGTGCAAGGTTAGATAGTAAGGAAGGTGAGAGGGATTTGTATCGGTTGGCGAGGCAGAGGGATAGAGATGGTAAGGATGTGCAGCAGGTTAGAGTGATTAAAGTTAGAGATGGAAATGTGTTGACAGGTGACAGGAGGCTGAGGGAAAGATGGAAGGAGTACTTTGAGGAACTGATGAATGAGGAAAATGACAGAGAGAGAAGAGTAGTAGAGGCAAATATTGTTGAGCAGGAAGTAGAAAGGATTAACAAGGGTGAAGTTAGGAGAGCTTTGAAGAGGATGAAGAGAGGAAAGGCGGTTGGTCCTGATGACATACCAGTGGAGGTATGGAAGTGTCTAGGAGAGATGGCAGTAGAGTTTTTAACTAGGTTGTTCAACGAGGTCTTAGAGAGTGAGAGGATGCCTGAGGAATGGAGGAGAAGTGTTTTGGTGCCAATTTTTAAGAACAAGGGAGATGTGCAGAGTTGTGGAAACTACAGAGGTATTAAGCTGATGAGCCATACAATGAAGTTGTGGGAAAGAGTAGTGGAAGCAAGGCTAAGGGGAGAAGTGAGCATTTGTGAGCAGCAGTATGGTTTCATGCCAAGAAAGAGCACTACAGATGCAATATTTGCTTTGAGAATGTTGATGGAGAAGTACAGAGAGGGTCAGAAAGAGCTGCATTGTGTCTTTGTAGATTTAGAGAAAGCGTATGACAGGGTGCCAAGAGAGGAGCTGTGGTATTGTATGAGGAGGTCTGGAGTGGCAGAGAAGTATGTTAGAGTGGTGCAGGATATGTATGAGAGCAGTAGGACAGTGGTAAGGTGTGCGGTAGGTGTGACAGAGGAGTTCACGGTGAAGGTGGGACTGCATCAAGGATCGGCTCTGAGCCCCTTCTTGTTTGCGGTGGTGATGGACAGGCTGACAGATGAGGTCAGACAGAAATCTCCATGGACTATGATGTTTGCGGATGACATTGTGATCTGTAGTGAGAGCAGGGAGCAGGTGGAGGAAACTCTAGAGAGGTGGAGGTTTGCTCTGGAGAGAAGAGGAATGAAGGTTAGTCGCAGCAAGACAGAATACATGTGTGTGAATGAGAGGGATCCAAGTGGAACAGTGAGGTTACAGGGAGAAGAGGTAAAGAAGGTGCAGGATTTTAAGTACTTAGGGTCAACAGTCCAGAGCAACGGGGAGTGTGGAAAAGAGGTGAAGAAGCGTGTGCAGGCAGGTTGGAATGGGTGGAGAAAAGTGTCAGGTCTGTTGTGTGATAAAAGAGTACCAGCAAGAATGAAAGGAAAGGTGTACAGGACAGTAGTGAGACCAGCGATGTTGTATGGTTTGGAGACAGGTGCACTGAGGAAAAGACAGGAGGAAGAGTTAGAGGTAGCAGAGCTGAAGATGTTGAGGTTCTCTTTGGGAGTGACGAGGATGGATAGGATCAGGAATGAGTACATCAGGGGGACAGCACGTGAGATGTTTTGGAGACAAAGTTAGAGAGGCCAGGTTGAGATGGTTTGGACATGTTCAGAGGAGGGAGAGTGAATATATCGGTAAAAGGATGCTGAGGTTAGAGCTGCCAGGCAGGAGGCCGAGAGGAAGACCAAAGAGGAGGTTTATGGATGTAGTGAAGGAGGACATGAAGGTAGTCGGTCTGAGAGAAGAGGATGCAGGGGATAGGGCTAGATGGAGGCAGATGATTCGCTGTGGTGACCCCTGAAGGGAACAGCCGAAAGGAAAAGATCATCAGCTTTTTTGTTCTACCACATTTGACAACAACAGATCGGTGGTACAGCTGGTATGGTTGTTTTCTCCGTATTAAACTTAACAGCGATTATTGAAAATCACAGTAACTCATCGACAATTATGCAATTTGAAGCCGATCAGTGGAGGTTCATATTAGTGAGTCTCCTTATACAGAAAACCTCAGGAGGGAAATATGAGAATGAACAATTTACAAATGAATTAATTACTGTCCAGCTTGATAAATGATAAATGAGGCTGTCTGTGTCTGCCTGTAAGGTGCATGGATGATCCTCCACTTAGAGGTCACAGAAAAGGCCTTAGGCTGCAATTTTATCCAGTAACTCACTGTACTTGTGAAGATCAGTTTCGGTGTGCAGGTCGCTCGTTGCTATGGAAACTAAGTGACTTCATGCACGCATGCATTCTTTCAGATGTGATGTGAATGGATGAGGGCAGGATATTGAATATTGGCCACCTGAAACACAAGCTGCACCTGAGCAAACTTACCTGTGCTGAGGAGGTGGAAATGCATCGGTGAGATAAAGCAGGAGTGTCAAACACTCAGTGCTCGCTCTTCTAGAGCACCACATTCAGTCCACTAGTCCATTGGTCATTGATAAATACCGTCATTCTTCTTCTTCCTCTTGTTCTTCTTTTTAAGAAATAAATGCTTGAGAAAATCTGGATGACCAGCAGAGGGCGCACTCTGATCTATTCTCTACCTTTGGGTAAAACCTTTTTCCATCACTCATTGCATGTGATATCACTTTTTATATTATCATTATGGGTGCCAATAATTATGACATTGACTGTATGTGACAACACGAGACGTTTCCTACAACACAGTTGCTTTCTGAATTTTAGTAAATGACATCTGACAAAGAAAGCACACAACTAAGACATCCAGACTACTCAGACGTCATGAATCTACCAAAAATAAAAATAAAAACATGTTTTATAAAATTTTGGACTTTTTGAAATTTGGATTTTTTACTGAATTTTGTTGACAACACATGAAAAAGCAATTTTAATTTACATATAATTCATATGATTTAGTGTCTGTCCTGTTAGTGTAGCCATAATTAGTAACAGACAATCAGTGACAATGTCCGAGGTGTGTTGAAATGATGTGATTTAAACTCTTAATTAAACTTTAATATGGATAAATTTTAGTTTTGGATGAAATTATATAGCCTCAATTCTATTTAGAGGTTAAGAAGGATTTCTACATGTCATGTGCAAAATTATTATTGACTGCAGAAGAACACATAGCACTGATCATACAGTATTCATCATAATGTATTAACTGATTGACAGTTGCATTGATGAACTCTAGAGATGTTATTTTTTATAATTATAACCAAAACACTCTCACATTTCCCTGATTAAAAAGAGGAAATGTTAAAGTGAGAAGTCAATATGAGACAGAACTTGTCCTGTGAAGTTCACTGTGATTTTGCTCTGTGTGTGTGTGTGTGTGTGTGTGTGTGTGTGTGTGTGTGTGTGTGTGTGTGTGTGTGTGTGTGTGTGTGTGTGCATGGCTATCTTTGTGAGGACCAGTGACAGTTATTAACCTTTGGAGTGAGGACGTTTTTACAAAGTGAGGACATTTAGGCCGGTCCTCACTTTATTTTCACTGTAATGGCCTCCAGTGGCTATTTATAGGCTTCTCTCTAAGTTTTAGAGAGGTCCTCAAATAGATGTTAAAATGGAAAAAAAAAATACACAAATCAGTGTGTGTACGTCCCCTGCATACACACACATTTTGCTCTCTATCGCCCCTAGTGTCGTTCCACATTCACTGCGCCCATATACAGTCAACGCGATATCTCAAGAATGCCTTAAGGGAATTTCTTCAAATTAGTCACAAATGTTTACTTGGAATCAAGGATGAACTGAACAGGATTTGGAGAGCAAAGTTCAAAGGTCAAGGTCACAAATCCCAATTTTGGCCATAATTCAACTTGTGAATGCAATATTTCAGGAACGCCTCAAGGGAATTTCTTGACATTTGGTACAAATGTTCACATGGACTCAAAGATAAACTGATTAGATTTTGGTATATTGATATATCAGAAACAGCTGGAGGGAATTTCATCTGGACAAATGTCCAATTGGACTCAAGGATGAACAGATTAGAATTTGTGGTCAAAGGTCAAGGTCTTTGTGATTTCACAAAACACTTTTTTTGGCCTCAAGAATTTCAACTGAAGAATTTATATGCTAATTATGACTAAATTTCACACAAATATCTAATAGGGTAAAATGATGACGTGCTGACATTTTATATCAAAAAGGTCAAAGGTCAACCTCACTGTGACAATGTTCGCCTATAAGACACCTATATTTACTGTGTTCTACAAAAACACAATATATTTTTATGCACTTTAATTACCCTTTAAAAATGATTAACTATAAAACACATAAAACCGCAAGAATTAACCGTACATATTATTTAGGTACTATTATTCTTGGATACTACAGTAATGATGTAGTAAAACTATGGGTAACTATTAAAACCTTGCTTTCTGCTTAAAAGAAAATAACATGGTTATTACAGTCAGGTTTACTATAGTCATGGTCACTACAATATTACTGCAGAAAATCCATGGTAAATATTTATAAAGGTATCATTTATTAACAAGGATTACAGATTATTATCAATGTTTTAACAAGTCTGAATTTAAACAGACCTCTACAAATTGTTATACAAGCATATTATAATACATTTCACATCTAGGTTTGTCATGAAGAACTCTAGATGTTTCATAACCTCAGTTTGGAGCTCCTCAGTGTTTCTGTTTTTATTGTTTGTTTGTCTTATCTTTAGTCACATTTGTCGGATAACTTTTACCAGGGACAAACTGCTGGACACTAGACAATGCACACCCATCGACATCTCGCACCCAGAGGTCCAAGATGCCCCAAATTTGACACCGTGTTGCATAACATACCCCTTGACGATGTATTAAGAGAACAGAGCCCTAGGATGAAAAAAAACTAAATGTTTAAAATTTATACATGGTCCATGGACACTGTCGTTAGAGGACGTTTTTAACGACTGATGTGGTTGAATTTATTAAACCACCTTTTCTGGCACTCTTCTCAATCAAATGAACACTTTTATCTGATTTATAACAAATAAATAAGTGCAATTTGCCTAAAAAATGACTGTCCATGACTTACTTGGTTATGTCTGTTTGACATTTCAGTTACTTAGTTGTATGAAGTTATATTACTCACTATAAGTATGAAAATGCTGCTAATTTTCTTTTGACAAATGTTACCAAATAAACGTAATCATTTTCTCTGTGCATTTATTATACTTTTATCACAAATCATACAACTAAAACACAATACAATTAAATAGTTTATTTTGTCAACATTAAACAACAATGAAACCGTCAGGTTAACATGACCTGGTAAAGTCTGGAAACAAGTTTTTAAAAGGTGCATTCAGTAAAAATGTCTCCGGGGACTGGAGCCCTTATTTTAAACAAGTGAAATCTCAGCAGCCATAAATGTAACAGTGGCATGACTGGCATTAATCAACAAAACATGCACACCCCTACTGATATACAGTCCCCTCCAAAACTATTGGAACGGCAAGGCCAATTCATTTGTTTTTGCTGTAGACTGAAGGCATTTGGGTTTGAGATCAGAAGATGGATATGAGAAGAGTTTAGAACGTCAGCTTTTATTTCCTGGTATTTACATGTAGACGTGTTAAACAACATAGAACATAACACCTTTTGTACCAGACCAGCCAATTTGTAGGCAAGCAAAAGTATTGGAACATGTGACTGACAGGTGTTTGGTGTTATCCAGGTAAAGCTGCAACAACTAATCGATAAAATCGATAATGAAAATCATCATCAATTAATCTCCTTATCAATTAGTGGGTCTATGTGCGGCACAGGGCATGTTTACTCACTGCGTTACTTCTGTTCCGAAAACACGCTTCGGAGAGTACAGGCCAAAGTTGTGTCCCAAATGATGTACTATAGACTTACACTATGTACTCTACCTTCTAGTGTATGAATTTTAGAAGGTAGTCTCGTTTCAAATGGAACACGAGCGGTTTTTTACTAACCGGAAATATAAGCCGTTTCCCAGTCGATGGCACATGACATCATACACGCATAACGCGACGCCGCTAGCTTTAGCAGATACCCAGAGTCAACGTTACCTGTATATATGTATTGAACGTTTTTTTTTTTTTTTTTTAAATCTGAGTAATTTATTAAAAAATAAATAAATAAATAAGCCTATTAATTGATTATGAAAATGATCGTTAGTTGCAGCCCTATATCCAGGTGTGTCCTTTTAGATAAAATGTTTAAACAATAAATAGCTTTGAACATCTACTCTTGATTTTAGCCTTCAGTTTCACCTGTCACAACTGCATTTGTTGTTAAAAAGGATAAACCTACATAAACTTCAGAGAGCTGTCTATGGGAGAAAAGCAAGCCATTTTGAAGCTGAGAAAAGAGGGAAAATCAATCAGAGGCATTGCACAAACATTGGGCATAGCCAATACAACAATTTGCAATGTCCTGAAAAAGAAGGAAACCACTGGTGTACTGAGCAACAGACACCGACTGGGTCGGCCAAGGAAAACAACAACAGCAGCAGCTGGTCAGAAACACTGAGAGCTGTGAAGAAAAACCCAAAAACAACAGTCAGTGACATCACCAACAACCTCCACAGGGCAGCGGTGAAGGTATCACAATCCACCGTCCGAAGAAAACTTCCAGAGCAGAAATATAGAGGCCGTACCACCCAAGATGCAAACCACTCATCAGTAAGAATCAGAAAGCCAGACTGAAATTTGCAAAGAAATACAGAGATGAGCCACAAAAGTTCTGGAACCAAGATTAACCTCTACCAAAACAAGCACCATGATATACCATTTGAAAAGGTGCATCCAGCAGCCTCCGTGACAGGATATGAAACTACACAACCAACAATACCCTCTGTTTTAGCTGGGAAAAAACTGGAGCTGAAAAGGCAGAAGGAATAAATGAACGACGACTGCGTAAAATGATTGCAAATGATATCGATGACACCAATAGGCAACATGGTTTTCGAGAGTCGATCAATTTCATTCAGCCGGACATTCTGTCAAGAATGGATTCTGTAATGGATTAGCATGTCATCTAACGGGTACACTTAGCTTCTGAACATGTAATATATAGATAATGAAATGTTATCCATATGAGGTATGCAAGTCTCAACTTCAAGCAAGACCGCTGAAGTAATAACTAAATGCTGTAGGCCTGTAACACGTTACAGACATTCATAAGTAAAAGTACGCTTTTTCATATTCTCCAAATTTTCTGTGATATGCACATTATTCTACACATATCCTACATATCCTACACACATTTGGGAAGAAAATAACACACTTATAATAACAAGACAACTGATTTGCTCACGTGGACGCACGCAATATAATAGGCTCTGTTGCCAGGCTGCGCATCTGAGACGTTAGTGACACATTGTATATTATAGACTGGCCAAGTCAATCACTAGACCTTAACCCAACTGAGCAGCATTTCACCTCCTGAAGAGGAGACTGAAGGGAGAAACCCCCCGAAACAAACAACAACTGAAAGAGGCTGCAGTAAACAGCTGATGGTCTGATACAAAATGTTTTTGTTGTTTGACACATCTAGATGTAAATACCAAGAAACAGAAGCTGAAATCCTAAACTCTCGCCTCATCTCCATCTTTTGACCTCAAATAGAAGGCCTACTGTTCTCCTTGATGACACTAGTGTTGAAACCCTTAAATGTGTCCTCCTCCCTAGACCTCCACTGTCCACTGTATAGGCACGTCCAAAGAGTAAGGTCACCCTGTAAATGAACAGACACAATTTGTGATATTAAAACAATTATCTAAAATATTTCACCACAACTTTATATTAAGCAGTGAAGAATAGAGAAAAATAACAGCAGCAATATTATATCATGCAAATCTATGTATAGATTTCTACTTGCCTGAATGAGAGCATTAGACCAATCACTCCTCCTAAATAGTCCTCAATTTACACTCCACTGGTTCATCCTGCAGCGGATCCTGGGCCTGACGTGTGATACCACACCTCACTGCTTACTGTTCTGCTTCCTGTCCATACAAAGATATGTTTATAAGACTTCGTTCTTTAAACTAACAAATTACAGATGAACTTAAACTTGTTTGAGTAATAGAAATGACTTAACTGACAAGACTGGGCTCACATGAGCTGCTTTCCACTTAATTAAAATATTCAATTAAGTAAATTAAATTAATACAATGATAAAAAACAGCAACATATATATCTATATGTATATATACTAGAAAGATTGTTTTAGCATGTTTTAGCAGGAACACGGATAAGGTTAGCTACATTTCCTCTCCTCTGTTTATGACTAAGTTCCCTCTCTGTGTTTTATAGAAGTGAAATAAATAGTGAGCTTTCCTGCACAGTTACGTGCGGACGCGGTTGTTTTTCTCTAATCTGGTAATGTTAGCTAAGCTAAGAGTTATAAAGATAACGTTAGGTTATAGAGAAATCACCCCAGTTTATGTGATTAAAACTATCCTTAACCTAATTATGAACAGTAACGTATATTGCGTCAAGCAAACAAGAATCAAACTGTCAACATTCACAAGTAGCCATGTATCATCACAACTCTAAAGCAGAAAGGCAATAACTCACCTCACACACAGAGAGTTCTGAGCCCCATCTTTTACCAATGTAGAAAAAGGAGGAGTTGTGCTTTTCCAAGTTCTCTGTACCGGGTCACATCCATTTTAGCAATGCTACTGCGACCGTAACTTTAGATGAGTGCAACTGCCTCCCTTTCTGCCACCTGGCTTTCCTGCTCTGCCACTGCTTTTCCTGCCTCCGCCCCGCTCGGGCCCAGCTTGGCCTCCTCCTGCTCTCCCTCTCGGCCAGCACCCAAGGCTGCGAGGTCCTCTGTGAAGAGACTCGTGTAGGTGCCCCTCCATGAGGGACACTGGTGGTTGAGGTGTCCTACACTTCCACAGAGGCTACAGGTCTTGGGCGCTCTGCACTCCACCACCACGTGGTCCTCCGCTCCACAAAGACTGCACCTCCGTCCAGGGCAGGGCTCCTTCATGTGGCTGAGCACCCATATCTCCAGCAGTACAGGGGCTGGTCGGGGTAGTGGAGAAAGCCCCTATGGTGAAACTTCCCAGGGGAACGGAGCAAACCCCCAGGAGCAGTCAGGTCCACCTTCAGCCTCACCAAGTACCTCCCCTCTTGCTGTTCCAGATCCCAAATCGGCCATGGATCTTCTCCCCTGCTGACACAGACGAGCAGTATCTTCCTAAGGAGACGAAGGGGTGATAGAGGTGCACCGTCATTGGAACCTCATCCATTGCACATAAGAGGATGACGCGAAGGCCATGGAGTGCTTCCTGCCCAGCTTGCCGAGAGCACGGGTTGAAGAGCAGTCCTTGAACGAGGTGAAGGTCATGTCCAGAAAGCCAGCCGGGGAGAAATCCTGAAGGCAGAGGATCTGATGGCACAAATCCACAAGTGTGTTTTTTAGCTCCTGCAGAAGAAAAAGAGCAAAGGAACATTAAAGAAAAGAAAAAACCCTCCTAGGATGAACACAATTAAGGGTTAAGGGCAGGATTTCCAGCCAATACATATATACAGCCCCAACTCTTAAAAGAAATTAATTCATGCAATGAAATGTAATTGTGTTGGTCCAACTTTATTTGATCAGTTGAAGTGAAATGGATACATTTGCTAAATAAACTAAATATATCAATATGCTAAATAAACATTGGCTGTTTGTTGGTGACTTATTGCATTTAGATCTTTGAAAAAAGTATTTAACTGAACAAGCTAGTAATTGTGACAGTGAAAGCACACATTTATAAACCTTTTTTTCCTGGTCTGGAAATTTGCATTTCTCTGCATGAACACATGAACAGTCAGTGGAAAGCCAAAGTTAAATAAACTTGACCTTCAAGAATAAAAAACTAATAAATACAATAGTGCTTGAAAGTGTGTAGAATTTTCTAGATTTTTGCATAAATGACCAAAAACAATTAGATTTACCCAACAATTCAGACAAAAATACTGTACTTGGTCATTTACTTATTGAGGGAAATGATCCAATATTACATATCTGTGAAGCTCATATGGGAACCTCTAGGATTAGCAGTTAATCTGAAAGTGAAATTAGAGTCCGGTGTTTTCAATCGATGCAATAAGGGGTGAGTGAGCGCTCTGTTTTAGTTAAAGAACAGGGTTCTAGCAGTGAGAGTTCACGAGTCCATCAGGAGAACATTGAACAATGGTGTACATGGCAGGGTTGCAAGGAGAAAGCCACTGCTCTTTCCAGCACTGCTGTACATGTATGGCCTAATGACTTGTCTAACTCTAAACAGACTAGATTTAGCAGCTTACTCCATGTATTAAATGTGCATGGGCACATCTGTGTATGGCCATGGATGGTGGGAACTGCCCCTAAAACACACTGCCTAAAATGCTGCAGAAACAAATACCTGCTACATAGTTGTAATTTGCATTCTTTACACTGCCACATTCACAATCCTTAAAAGAAGAATAAAAAGTATTAGACCCCATATTTAACAAGTGACCTGAGTGAATCAGATTATTTGAGCAAATATGACTGATCAGTAGGAGGTCGTCACAGTCACTTGGTGATGTTCAAACTGTAAGAGAGAAGGTTTATATTAGGAGTGGGAACAAGTACTTGAAAGTTCATACACCTCCTCTAAAGTGCATCTGAATACTCATGAAAACAGATGATTTGTTTACACGATACTGTAACAGTTCAGATACACACGCTGTCTCGTCATTTTGAGGTCAGAGAGCTTTTCTTTAGAGACGTTCAGACAAAGCCGTCGTGCCGCTGTGGTAGGCCATTTAAATTTTACACGGTGTGCAGAGCACCATTGTATTCGCCTCTGTTTAAAAATTCCAACACTTTTGATGGAGTTCTGGATGTTTGGCATAACACCTGATTATCAGCATGACCGGGAGCTGAAGCCTCCATCATCGGAAAGAACGTAAACACTGCGGCGCATGCCTGGCAAATCCACGTAATCCATCACGCCGACGCGTCGCTCCAGCCCTAGTCTATAGGCTATGAGCTCCGAGTTAGGTGGACATGATATGAGCAGAGAAGGACAGAACACACTCTGCATGGCTCTGTAGCAGATAAACCCATACAATGATCACTCGGTTGTGTCTCCCCTTGGCTACAGACACCAAACTAGCCTAGTCTTGTGTTAGAAAGTTATATTTTAATCCGTCTGTAGTCCTGCAAACAGTAATAACACCCAAGGTAAGTTATGATAAATCCAATATGTGGTGGATAAACATGGCAGTGTCCGTAAAATTTATATTACAGCATGTTAATGCAGTACAATAATTGTTATTGTAAATAATTGTTAAGAACTTTATTTTAAAAGGTTGACATTTGCATGGAGTTGCTCATTTTATGTTCTGTCCAACTGTTTTTGAATACCTTTATTTATTAAGAGATGAACTACTTTACTGTGCTTGTTGATCATTTAAGAAAAACAAAAACACTACATTTAGATGTGGTTTATGATGTTATTCTGTAGAATTTCTTTGAGTTGTTTGAGTCAAATGAATGTTAAGTGGTTATTATACAGTAAAAGGTTCCACACTGGGCACAAACACAACTGCAGATATATTACTAACGTTTAACACCAGGGGGTTTTTGTGCATTACTGTGCATGCATTTAGGGAAGAGCACAACATAATACATATAGAAAACACATGGAAAATTAATTACACACAATTTCAGATCAATAATTTGAACAACCAATGTGTTAAATGTTAATATGTCGGGTTTGTGAGGTTATAAAATGGTGAGAATACCACAGAACTGGCGAAGCTAAAGTGTGCAGCATGAAGGTTGATGAACCAAGTGTCTGTCTAGCTAGCTAGTTTTGTAAGGTGGAAAAAGGTGCTGGGACAAAATACGAGGCATACTTGCTTAGACTCGGACATCTCGCTAGCCGGAAATCAGTTTGTATTGTTAACATTTGTTGCCTGGACTAGCAAACTTCACAAGCTGACCCGAGTACTCAGTGACGATGCTAATTCACACAAAGTCTGAATTTAAGTGAAGTGCCGCTCGGAACAATTCACCTCGCGTAATTATTTCAACGCTGTTGTATATATTTCACTCAACAGTCTGATATACACGGTCTCTGACAGCGAAGTTCATTCTTAACTACAAAAAACCCGAATACTTACCAACAACGAATATCCAACAGTAAGAGCATCAGCCGCATCGGTCCTCACAGAGCCAGCGGGAGAAAATGGCGGCCACACTGTCGGCACGGTGTCTGAACTTGTCCCGCGCATGCGCAAATGGCGCCCCCAAATCACATTAATGTGTTCATCACATTGGAATAAATCTCATAGTTGAAACTATTTATAAATGTTATGTTAGACTCGTTAAATATACACATACATATTACTCCTAATTACATATATTTAAAGAAAGTCAACAAAATTTAAATGTGTCATATCTAAGACTCAGGGTTTCTTCCGTAATCAGGGTCTCTTCCGTTCATTCCATATCCGTCTTCAATTAAAAAAACGGAAAACGAAAAATCAAATCGTTTTTTAATTGATCATTTCCGTCCTAAAATGAAGAAAATGAAGACGGACTTTAAAGAGAATGAATTGATATGAATGACCACTATGTCCCACTGCGTTCAGCATCCGGTTAGTGAGGTCAAAAAATGCGTTCCGATGACAGAAGTGATGTATCGTGCTTTGCTTCAATGAGTGCGAGAGATCACTTCCGTTGTCAGCGCGCGATCAGACCTCACTAACCGGATGTGGAGAGCAGTTGAACATAGTGGTGTATTAGAGGTAAATAATGATATAAATACTGTTCGGTTTCTCACACAAACCGATCGTTTCGTGTCTTAGGACATCAGTGTGTCCTCACTGACACAGAAAACAACAACCCCGCCGCTTATTCAGGAGCCGCGGGCAGAGAGAGACACAGTGTGATTCGCTAACACTGGTGGAGGTTCATGCAGACAATGATATCTCTGGACCAAACGAGGGAACCGATCTGGACCCTCTCATTACGGGGTTACAGTAAAGCAGGCTAATCCAGGGATTGTCCATGTGGACACCCGCCCAGAGCTTTCAGAAATACGGCCATACCCCAACCCGCAGAAAACAACAACAACCCCGCCGCTTATTCACGAGCCGCGGGCAGAGAGAGACACAGTGTGATTCATTAACACTGGTGGAGGTTCGTGCAGACAATGATATCTCTGGACCAAACGAGGGAACCGATCTGGACCCTCTCATTGCGGGGTTACAGTAGTGCAACATGGGGATTTAATGAACAGTTGAGAGTGATATAACTGATGGGTACATCTAACTGCAACATGGAATGGGAGTGGCTGTGATTGATGACTTGGGGTAGGCCAGTGCACAACGCAGGCTCCGGGCTTGTTTGGGTCTGAGTTTATCCTTGGGCCCGGACGTAGACTGGCCTGGGGCCTCGGCTTTTTTGCCTTAACCCTAACCCTAACCCTAACCCCTAACCCTAACCCTAACCCTAACCCCTAACCCTAACCCTAACCCCTAACCCTAACCCTAACCCCCTAACCCTAACCTCAAGCCCTAACCCTAACCTCAAGCCCTAACCCTAACCCCAACCCCTAACCCTAACCCTAACCCTACCCCTAACCCTAGCATGACTGATAAATGACAAAAGGATACAAGTAAATTGCTACCCAGGGGCACAACTATCCCATGCCTTCCACATTATAAAACACAAAACACCCACATCGGCAAAATGTGGCCGAGACCCAAAAAGTAGTTCTTTCCTTTGGGCTAAACAATAGAACCCAAGGCAACCCTTCCCTACTTTCTAAACTGCTTTCAAGACTAGTTGGGGCAGCCCAGGACACTTTCCCAAATGCTACGGTACACATTCCTCTGATCAACTTTTCCGAGAACCTTCCGTCTATCACAAAGACAAACCTCAGAACCTTAAACAACCTGATAAGGGACACTGACAGAGATCTACCCAAACTTTCAAGCAAAAAAATTTCTTAGACTACCTGACAAGATCCACCGGACCTTGGAAACGGCAGAAGCAATGTGGAAACATTGGGAGCAGTATTTAAACTAGTCCGCCTGAACACCCCAATACAGGCATCAGGCAACAAAATGGTAATTAATCTCTCCCAAACACTCACCCTATCTCTTGCTGAAGAAAAAATTCTCACAAAAGGCCTTTCTTTTATCCCCTCAAATGACCTGGTCACACCTAAATATGCCGAAATAGCCTGCCAAATCACAGAATACCACCGGCGGTTAAAAGTATTTTCGTTTTTCAGACCCTTAGATGGCATCACGGCTAAATCTCCCTTTACAGCCAAATCAAATTGGGAACCCCCACCTCAAAAAATCCCAAAGATCATCCATGACCTTATCAAACTAGATCAAAGCACAATCAAAGGGTTTCCCTCACCAGAATATGCACACCGTCCCAACTTGTCCAGTGAAGAAAAACAGGCCATAAAGTCCCTTAAAAACAACCACAGCATTGTAATTAAACCAGCGGATTAAGGAATTGTTAAGGATTGTGGTTGTGCATCTTTTTCTTCCACACTTTTTCCTTCCACTCAACTTTCTGTTAACATGCTTGGATACAGCACTCTGTGAACAGCCAGCTTCTTTGGCAATGAATGTTTGTGGCTTACCTAGTGAACCAAACTGAGAGACCATTTTGAAGGCTCAGGAAACCTTTGCAGGTGTTTTGAGTTGATTAGCTGATTGGTATGTCACCATATTCTAATTTGTTGAGATAGTGAATTGGTGGGTTTTTGTTAAATGTGAGCCAAAATCATCACAATTAAAAGAACCAAAGACTTAAACTACTTCAGTCTGTGTGCATTGAATTTATTTAATACACGAGTTTCACAATTTGAGTTGAATTACTGAAATAAATGGGCTTTTCCACGACATTCTAATTTATTGAGATGCACCTGTATACACACACACACACACATATACACACATATACACACACACACACATATACACACACACACATATACACACACACACACATACACACACACACACATATACATATATATATATATATATATATATATATAAATATATATATATATATATATATATATATATATATATATATACACATACATACATACACATATATATACATATATACATATATACATATATCTATACATATATATACATATCTATATATATATATATATATCTATATCTATATATATCTATATATATATATCTATATATATATATATATATATATATATATATATATATATATACACACATATATACACATATATATATACACACACACACACATGCATATATACATATGTACCAGACCTTTCACCTCACCACAGGTGAAAAAAGTGACATGTTTGTGAGTTAAACCCCTGTAGGGGGGTCCGGGGGTATCCCCCCCCCCGAAGAAAATTTTTGTGATTTTAACATGTAAACGAAGCATTCTGGTGAACTCTGACAAGAATACAGGGAAGAGACAACATTTTCTTTAGCTCTTTTTTCATCATCATAAAAGTTTGTTAGGGCTGATCCCAACTGTATCCATCAACTTTAAATAATCCGCCAGAGCCGGTGTTTTGGTTTAAAGCAAAGACTCCAGCGCAGTTGCTGATTGGAAAACACTAGAGACGTCCTCTGCCCCAATTGTTGTTTTGTGAATTAAAAAATTAAACTGAAAAAAAATGCATCACTAATTTTACACAATTAAATTGAATATATTAGCAAACAACACCGATCATGTTACCACGTAACCATGGCGAACTTATTTCATTACATGTTCGTTTTTATTTCCCTTGTAACCTTCAATAACGACAGACATTAAAATCAGACAGAAATACAGATGCAGTGGGAGTTAGTCTTAAAGTCAGCAAAAGTATTCTGATTCATTCTGAACTGACTGACATTAGCTTACATGCTAACAAGCTTACTAACAGGTTGGGAAAAGCTTGATGGGGTAATGTTAGGAAAAATGTATCACGACACACTTGACTTACTTACTAACTGACAAAGTAACTTGATTTGGCAAGTTAACGTTACTGTAGCAACTAGTTACCTGAGGTTAAGTTAGTCAGCAAACTTACCTCGGAATTGTTGTAGTACAATTCTGTAGTGGAAAATAGTGATGTGTCGTTCGCAAATGACTGATCTTTTCGGCACACTGCTCAGCCACGCCCACTCCATACACTGACAATGTTGTGTTGACATATATGTGCGTGCGACCAATCATGTGTGACAACATTCTCCATTTTAATACATTTAATACATGCATTTTAATAACATAGACAACATAAAGGCAGAATGTAGAATTTGTAAGGTAAAAATATCATATGGAGCAGATCTTTGTGTTTTGGATAGTTCAATCTAAATAAAACATTCAATACACATGTAATAGTGTTTGACGTTTTTACATTATAAGGTTTTTATGCCAAATATAATGTAAAATTGAGGTTTAGTATAATTACATTGAATAATTTAAGTGATATATGTGCACGTATACTAATCATAGGACAAAATATTGCTAAATTTGGCTGAACTATAAAAGCCAGAAATGGTACACAACTGAAGAGCCATTTGGGAGCCCAAAGGCTCTTCTTGCTGAGGTGAGCCAAATGATCTGGCCCAATAAAAAGAGCCGGAATTCCCATCCCATGCATTAGTTTTTATGGATGCACAAAAAAACACTGAATTAAACTACAGTCGTAAATTAATAATAAATTCTCACTTTCACTGCACCTTGTGGTTTCTGTTACTCACTGTTACACTGTTTCTGTTACTCACTGTTACACTGTTTCTGTTACTCACTGCCTCACTGTTTTACTTCTGCTTACTTTGATTGTAGCATTTTAATTAGACATTAAGTATCTTACTTGCACACCCAATGTCTACACTGCATGGCTACACTGCGACTGAGGAGCAACACAGCCTAGTTACTAATAGATCACTTTCGTTATAATAATGGACAGAATTTACACTGCATCACGCAAATACAGCATATAATGAAAATAAACTTGAATTAAACTAAACCTTTTAAGCAACTTGCACCAGTTTTCCCAAACCCTTGCACAGTGGAACATTTTGGATATAAACATAAGTTTGTGCTCGTGCATCACTGTTGTGCTTCCATGCTACACAAACTCCACTTTGTAAAGTTTGCATGTTACAGTCTACTTCGCGAGATTTAATATAAAATGCTCCCCTGCCTTAGAGGACTTGGGGCACACACTTTTTTTCCATTGTCACTTGATGACTGCGCCGATGGTGACTGAGGTCATGTAGAGCATAAAAGGTAAAGTTAAGAAACAGTAAACTGAAGAAATTCATTGTCGTTGATTCTGGGTATTCTGCTAAAGCTAGCCGCATCACATTACATGCAAATGGCGTCATGTGCCATCGACTGGGAAACGGCTTATACTTACAGTTATTTTAAAAAATGCTAGTGTTCCATCTGAGACGATACTACCCTTCTAAAATTCATACATGGTAGCATACATAGTGCATAGTGTAAGTGTATAGTACGTCATCTGGGACACAACTTTGGTCTGTACTCTCCAATGCCTTGACTGCAATCCTAAACTTATTTCTTGGCTAGACATGGTTCATGACTGTAATCCTAACCTCAACCCATTCGGGAACACAACTTTAATACAACTGTACAGAAATATGCATTATATTTAAATTAGGCAGACCGCAGAGGATTATGGGAATATGATCTTTAAACATCAATTATAACACAAAAACAAAAAAGATAGAGCTGAGCATTTTCGGGTTCTTGGAAGCATTGGACTTGCTGAGTGGAATTAGCTGGTCATGATCTTAGCCAGTAGAGGACACTATTTACTCAACATAATGGTGCAAAACTTGCCCTGTAATGACCTGAACTGGCCACCCATCAAAATAACCGTTTGGACACTGTGTGGTCCTTTTGTTGCCATGATCTCCAGGGGGTCCACCCATTACAAACTTGATGGCCTACCTTGAGGTGATCTGCTGGGAAGAATGGTCTCCACCCACCTCACAGGGCAGCTAACTCTGCTAACTAACAGCCATTGGCAGAAAGTTGAGTTTCTCAACTCCACCTACATGTAGGAAACAAACACAGCAAGTAGTACCTACAAAATCAATATTTAATTTAAATATATAATAATATGAAATGTTTAACATTTAATATTTGACATACTTAAGACATGGTTATTGCATAATAGGGCAAGTGCAGAAAAACATAGGGGAAGTCTTATCAAGGAAAGCATATCCAAAACTGAATGAACATGCTAGGGACACAAATAATTAAATATTTAAATAGTGATGCTGCGGGCCTCAGATGAGGGTGTATAGTGTTCAAATATAATGTTTAGTGTTGACCTGCTCTCTCTAGTGGCTCACCCCCACTCTGCTCTCCTTCCCGTTGAAAACAAAGCATAAAATCCAAACCAATGCCTAATAGTAGCAACTGCCAAGACACAGTATTTATCAGAGCTATTACAGTGCTTAACAGGCACTCGCCCATGCAGTCCAAGTTTTTGGACTGTGATGGAGGGGGGTCATTGTAAATTCAAAAACCTTAGCCTAACCAGAACCTTCAAACCAAGCACACTATTAGAATCAAAGCAGTGCAGAATGGTTGGAAGTGACAATCATCAAAACCTTGTCTATCTTTATATTCCCACAGAATGGCAAACACAGCTAGTGAGGACTTCAGGACACTTGTTCGAGCTCTTCAACAACACATTAAGGCCTTCTACCACCTGCAAAATGTTAAGATTTCAGAGGGTAACACCAAAGGGCCTGCAACTTTTACCAGGGCCACAAAATGGCTGGAATGGCTTTGGCAAAACCAGCAATCCCCACCTCGACCAAAGAAACAATGCTATATGGGAATGCTCGAAATTGGCTTCACAATAGCTTACAGATTCTGAATGATCATTACAGGCCAACAATGCAGACCTCAATAGATAGGATCAAAACCCTACCTTTAGCTCAATGGAAAGAGGCATGGGAAGTAACATTTAGATGGTTTTAAAAGAAATCTCGGGATGGTCCAAAATACCACTTTCCAGGGGGCTTTTGGACATCTATTAACCATAACTGAGCAAGACCCAAAACAATAAAAAGCAAGTAATTCAAGAGCGGTGCAGGGAGACTCAAACCCTACCCTCGACCGGGACTTGAACGGAAATTACCAGGCACACTGGCCCTGAACTAGACCCCTACCCCACTACCAAATTTTGAACCAACATCAAGCAGAACATATGGCTTAGGGTAGCAGGTCACAACCCCTGTCGGAGGTTCTCTGCCCTGCCAGGATCACAACACAGAAACTCAACTGGCAACTACCTCATATCTCCAAAAACCAAATAAAAGTAAATCAACTATCAAGACATATTGGAGCAGCTCAGGACACCTTTCCAAATGCAACATTGCTCATCTCCATCATCAACTTCAATTACGACCTTCCATCAATAACCAAACCCAATCTCAAGACATGAAACAACTGGTAAAAATTTGTTTGGTAAAAACAACTGGTAAAAATTTACCAAGCCTTCCAAGCACAAAATTTCTCACACTACCTGATAAAATCCACTGGATTCTCAAAACAGCCGAGGCGATGTAGTAACACTAGAGATGGTATTTAAACTAATCCACAAACAAAAAAAACAATACAGGGATTTAATGACAAGATGATAATCAATTTCTCCCAAACATTCACCTTCAACAGCAGAAGAAAATGTTCTCAGAAAGGGACTTTCCTTTATTCTATCAAATGATACCATCACACCCAAATTTACTGAAATAACATGAACTACCACATGAACAGAGATCTACACTACCTAACTGCTCTCATCCTGTTATCGCACTGTATAATTGCCGGTCCCTGACAGATAAGGCCTCGATGCTCTGCACCACAATAACTGAGAAAAACCTGGATATCCTGCTGCTCACCGAAACATGGCAAATTCCTAATGACAACTTACATATGAACCTGCTACTCCTCCTGGTTACAATTACTTGGCTAAACCTTGCCCGAAATCAAGAGGTGGCGGTTTAGCTGTTATATATCGTAGCAGCTTGCACATCAAAAATATTGTTGTTCATGACATTACCACCTTTGAATATTGTGTTGTTAAAGTTATTGGTCCATCGCCACTGATCGTTGTGCTTGTGTATCGGCCTCCTAACCCTCTGCTGAGTCTCTTTAGCGATCTGTCTGAGCTGTTAACTCTTACCAGTGCCATATGTCCATCTGTGTTATTACTTGGGGATTTCAGTATACATGTTGATACTGATTGTGCTGCTGCCCATGAACTTTTATCTGTGTTTAAATGTTTCAACCTTGTACAACATGTTGATTTTCCAACTCACACGCGCGGCCATATCTTAGATTTGATATGTACTCGTGGTCTAAACAATGTCACTGTATCCGGATCTCAGATTGGACTGTCTGATCACTTATTTATGGAATTGAGCTGTGAATTTCCTCTTTCCATGTCTGCTGTAAAATCTTTGGTTTCTTTTCGTAACTTTTCCTCCATTAATCCTGTATCCTTCTCTACATCACTGCAACAATCAATCACTAAGGATATCACTAAGGATATCATGCTACTATCCTGTCCAACTGACATCATCGCTGATTATAATAAATCTATTTCTAATGCCCTTCATCTACACGCCCCTCTTAAGTGTAGATATGTCCCGTCCACTCACTCCTCCCCCTGGCGTACTCTTAAAGCTGAGGGACGACGCCTTGAGCATCTTTACAAAAAAACTGGTCTTACTGTTCACTTGGATGCGTATAACGATCATATACAAGCGTACAAATCTGCACTAAATGTTGCACACTCATCCTATTTTTCTGTTCTGGTGGGCAGTGGTAGCTCAGTGGTTAAGATGTTGGGCTACTGACTGGAAGGTCGTGAGTTCAAATCCCAGCACTGCCAAGCTGCCCCTGTTGGGCCCTTGAGCAAGGCCCTTAACCCTCAATTGTGCAGATATATAAATTAAATAAATGTAAGTCGCTCTGGATAAGGGTGTCTGCCAAATGCTGTAAATATTCTAATTAATAATGCCTCTTCTAAACCCAAAACTTTCTTCTCTACTATTAATAAACTCATTCATTCTCCTGCCCCCCTCATTTCTCCCTCTACTGAACTCTGTCAGTCATTCCTTAATGCCTTTCAGGATAAACTTAACTCTATTTACAAACTTTTCCCCTCAACTGTCCCTGCAGACTCACTGCAGGATTTTCTCACTCATAGCCAGATAGGTACCTTTGCTGATTTCGTTCCCACTGCACCATCTGCTGTTTCTGAGTTGATTAGTAAATCTAATTCTACTTCCTGTCAGCTTGATCCTGCCCCACTGCCTTACTTAAGCTTTGTCTGCCTGTTATCTCAGTGCCTATTTCCCACCTCATCAACAGAACATTCAGTACTGGATTTGTCCCTTCAGAACTCAAAACTGCTGCTGTCATTCCAGTTTTAAAAAAGCCTAGCTTGGACTCCTCAGATCTTAAAAACTACTGCCCTATTTCTAATCTACCTTTCTTGGCTAAAGTAATGGAGGAAGTGGTTGCTTCTCAGCTTCTCTCCTACTTAAGATCTTACAATCTCTTTGAATGTTTTCAGTCCGGCTTCCGTCCACTTCACAGCACTGAGACTGCACTAGTCAGAGTTTCAAATGATATCTCGATGGATTCCGACTCAGGTGCCATCACTTTTCTGGTCCTCTTAGACATTAGTTCTGCTTTTGATACTATCTCACATACTATACTTATTTCTCGGCTCTCTGCTATTGGAATATCTGCCATTGCTTTATCTTGGTTTATCTCCTACCTCTCTGATCGCCAGCACTTCATTACCATTCATCAATTAAAATCTACAACTGTATCTATTTCTCAAGGTGTTCCTTAGGGTTCTGTACTTGGTCCACTGCTTTTTATCATCTACATGCTTGCCTTAGGTCGCATTATTCACCGCCATGGTCTTAATTTTCATTGCTACACTGACAACACTCAACTCTGTATTAGCTCACATCATGCTGCTCCTTTCCCCACAAACAAAATCAAGGACATTAATTCCTGGATGACCAGCAATTTTCTCAAACACAATACCGAAAAAACTGAGTGTTAGTAGTAGCATCTCCACATGTTCATCTCATCTTCCTGACCAATTAATTGATATTAATGGTGTCCTGGTCAGACCCTCCTCTATTGTCCACAACCTTGGTATTGTCTTTGACTCCACACTCTCTTTTAACTCGCACATCTCCTCTCTCACAAAAACAACTTTCTATCATCTTCACAAAAACAACTTTCTATCATCTTCACAATATCGCTAGACTTCGCCCCATTCTTAACACCAAAGATGCCGAAACCCTTGTCCATGCCTTCATCGGTTCTCGGCTTGATTATTGTAACGCTCTCTTTTCTGGCCTTCACACTAAAACCATCAATAAATTGCAATACATCCAGAATTCAGCAGCTATGGTTCTCTCTCATTCTAAGAAATCATCGCACATCACTCCTGTCCTGTGCAGGTTACACTGGTTACCTGTCTCATATCACATCCAATATAAAGTTCTCCTTATCACTTTCAAAGCCCTACATGGTCTTGCCCCCTCATACACTGCTGATCTTATCCGTCTCTACACTCCATCACGCTCTCTCAGGTCATCTGATACTGGCCTGTTATTCACACCACATTACAAGCTGTCCTCACTCGGTGGTAGGGCTTTCTGCACAGTAGCCCCTACACTGTGGACCTCCATCCCACAATCCCTCCATAATCTTACCTCTGTACAAGAGTTTAAAAATCAACTCAAAACTTCTCTTTGCCCAATGTTTCTGTGACTCTTAATGTTTCTGTGCCTTTTTTTGTTTGTTTTTTGGTCATTTCCCCTTGCTGTGTTGTAAAGCAACCTTGAGTGTGTAGAAAGGCACTATAAAAAATAAACTTATTATTATTATTAACTAAACCTAATCTTTAATTCAATCCTAAACTTAAACCTAGGCTAGACATGGATCATGACCATAATCCTAACCTCAACCCATTCTGTGATACAACATTAAATACCTTTAATACAATTGGACAGGAATATTTTATTCTAATTAGAAGAAGAATCCTTTATTTGTCACATATACATTACAGCACAGTGAAATTATTTTCTTCCCATATCCCAGCTTGTTAGGAAGTTGAGGTCAGAGCAGGGAGGGTTAAGGACCTTGCTCAAGGGCCCAACAGTGGCAGTTTGGCAGTGCTGGGGCTTGAACCCCTGACCTTCTGATCAGTAACTCAGAACCTTAACTGTTGAACCACCACTGCTCCAAATTAGGCAGAGTGCAGAGGATTATGGGGAAAGGAATTTTAAACGATGTTGACTTTGATAACACAAAAACAAAAAAGATAAAGCCGAGCAGGTTTTGTGCTCACAAGCATGTGACATGCTGAGTGAAATTAGCCGGTCATGATCACAGCCAGTAGGGGTCACTATTTACTCATCATAATGGTGCAGAGCTTTCCCTGTAATGACCTGGACTTCAGTACAGCCCCAGCCCATTCTGCAGACTGCAGCCAGGACCTTCCCCATCCAACCAAAAAACCTAGCAGTTTGGGAGTTGCGTGGTCCTTTCGGCAACATGATCTCCAAGGAGTCCGTCCAGTAGAAGTTTGTTGGGCTGCATTGAGGTCATCTGCTGGGAAAAACAGCCTCCATCCACCTCAAGTGGCAGCAAACTCTACTAGAATGACTTGCAGAGCCACTGGCAGAGAGGTGAGTTTCTCAACTCCATCTACATGTAGGAAACTTTAAACACAGCAAGTGGTAACTGAAAAAAAAAGCCTAGCCTTAGACTCATCAAATCATGGTAGGAAGGATGTGTAGGTGAGCAGAAATATGCCCATACAGGCATAGGGGTTTGACAATAGTACCAACTGCTAAGACACAGCAGATATATAGCAGCTATATCAGAGCTATAGCAGTGCTTAACAGGAACTTAACCATACACTTTCTTTGGCTCACACCCAATACGGGAAATGATTGTCATCCCATTGATTGAAAACACCTGACTCTAATTTCACCTTCAAATTAACTGCTAATCCTAGAGGTTCACATACTTTTGCCCTCACAGATATGTAATATTGGATTATTTTCCTCAATAAATAAATTACTGGGTATAATATTTTTGTCTCATTTGTTTGTGTTCCCGTTGTCAACTTTTATGACTTGTGTGAAAATATGATCATATTTATGCAGAAATATAGAAAAATTATAACTTTTAACAAACTTTCAAGCACCACTGTATTTGTACTGTTTAGCACCAATATTACCAATGACCAAAGCAGCCCAAATCTACAGTTATCAAAGGAACTCTTGGACATATTCATGTGTTGTGTCATGTGTCCATCGATGACCTCTATGACTAAAATGGACCAAATGTTGTCCAGCTGAGGCCTGTATGCAGCTCGGCTGTCCAGAAAAGAAGTGTGAGCAGACTGGAAAGCTAAGGCACTCACCATTTTGACCAAAGGTGCCCATACAGTTCAGAGGTTTGGTGGTTCTCTAGGAAGCCCAAAGGAACCAGCAGCATGTTAGCTTCACCATCTGAAGAGTTGAAAAATCACTCAGAATGCCTGCCAGAAATTTTAAAGGGTGAGCATCAGCTTTGCATGGCTGTACTGCCACCTGGGTTTGAGTTTAATTCCCTGCAAAATCAGGTTAACAGATATTAGACATAATCACCCAGGTCAGATGAGGCAATAACCACAAGCTTTCAATAGCCATATCACTCATTATTAACCTGGCTTATTCACTTCGATACCATTTATTTGCTCTTGAAATCTAAGCACAGATTAACTCGCCATTGAGCACAGACTAAGTATTCAACACTTTCCAAGCTGTGTCGGTATGAGTCCATCACTCAAAAGTCTCCACAGACATGTACTACAGGTGCATCTCAATAAATTAGAATGTCGTGAAAAAGTTCATTTATTTCAGTAATTCAACTCAAATTGTGAAACTCGTGTATTAAATAAATTCAATGCACACAGACTGAAGTAGTTTAAGTCTTTGGTTCTTTTAATTGTGATGATTTTGGTTTACATTTAACAAAAACCCACCAATTCACTATCTCAACAAATTAGAATATGGTGACATGCCAATCAGCTAATCAACTCAAAACACCTGCAAAGGTTTCCTGAGCCTTCAAAATGGTCTCTCAGTTTGGTTCACTAGGTAAGCCACAAACATTCATTGCCAAAGAAGCTGGCTGTTCACAGAGTGCTGTATCCAAGCATGTTAACAGAAAGTTGAGTGGAAGGAAAAAGTGTGGAAGAAAAAGATGCACAACCAACCGAGAGAACCGCAGCCTTATGAGGATTGTCAAGCAAAATCGATTCAAGAGTTTGAGTGAACTTCACAAGGAATGGACTGAGGCTGGGGTCAAGGCATCAAGAGCCACCACACACAGACGTGTCAAGGAATTTGGCTACAGTTGTCGTATTCCTCTTGTTAAGCCACTCCTGAATCACAGACAACGTCAGAGGCGTCTTACCTGGGCTAAGGAGAAGAAGAACTGGACTGTTGCCCAGTGGTCCAATATCCTCTTTTCAGATGAGAGCAAGTTTTGTATTTCATTTGGAAACCAAGGTCCTAGAGTCTGGAGGAAGGGTGGAGAAGCTCATAGCCCAAGTTGCTTGAAGTCCAGTGTTAAGTTTCCACAGTCTGTGATGATTTGGGGTGCAATGTTATCTGCTGGTGTTGGTCCATTGTGTTTTTTGAAAACCAAAGTCACTGCACCCATTTACCAAGAAATTTTGGAGCACTTCATGCTTCCTTCTGCTGACCAGCTTTTTGAAGATGCTGATTTCATTTTCCAGCAGGATTTGGCACCTGCCCACACTGCCAAAAGCACCAAAAGTTGGTTAAATGACCATGGTGTTGGTGTGCTTGACTGGCCAGCAAACTCACCAGACCTGAACCCCATAGAGAATCTATGGGGTATTGTCAAGAGGAAAATGAGAAACAGGAGACCAAAAAATGCAGATGAGCTGAAGGCCACTGTCAAAGAAACCTGGGCTTCCATACCACCTCAGCAGTGCCACAAACTGATCACCTCCATGCCAC
>JAMFTF010000039.1:257500-260000 GCA_023630585.1 Cranoglanis bouderius
CAAATTTAAGAAATAACCAGTAACACAAATCTTCCCAAAAGGCACTAGCAAATTTACATTCATAAAATAAATGTTCTGTTGTTTCAGTCTGTTCACCACGAGCACTGGATATGATCCTGACCAAATCGACGTCTTATCAATTCTCAGTAAGGATATACTCCATTAAGAAATTTAAAGTGGCCTACCTTTGCTTTTGGTGCGATTAATTTTGAATATTTTGTTTTTTTTTTTATTTCTTAGTTTCATTGTTGGAAAAATATTGAAAAATTGAGCATTTGTTTGAAGAAAATTGATATAATTCCTTGACAAAGACTTTCTGGGTTGTGGTGTTGAGCAGTTTTAGGTTAGTGAGAGCAGTTCCATTCACCAAAAGCTTAGGAAGATGAGGATTTACGTTACTTTAATATAAGCTATAAGACATCTGAATTATAGACTGTGGGATTTGGATATTATCGTACTGTTTTCGATCATTTAAATAGGATCTATTATGCCCTCTTTTACAAGATGTAATATAAGTCTCAGGTGTCCCCAGAATGTGTCTGTGAAGTTTCAGCTCAAAAAGTTTCAGAAGTTTCCTCTTGCTCTTTAACCATAATTCCTTTCCTAATGTAGTGTTTTTCTTCTAAATATAATAGCCTGGTTTATAGCTTTTACTGCATTTTTTAGAAAGTGACCTCGAGTAAGCTGCACTCCATTTTTTTGTAAGAAGAATTGGGGATGAGAGTGGGGTTCCAGATATTTCTTTTATTATGTGGAAAATGATGTCTTTAAGATATTCCCAAAAATGCCTATAGAAATGATGTGTTCCATCTGAACCTGGAGTTTTGTCTACGGATAAGCACTTCATGGCTTTTTCCACTTCATCCAAACTGATGTCTGCATCACCTACATTTTTCAACTCTCATCCACTTTAGGGATCCATTCCTTAATGCGCTGAAAGAAAGTGTCTGTGTGAGAATAAACGGAGGAGTACAGCTCTCTGTAGAAATGTAAGATTTCCTTAGAAATTGCCTTCACAGCATTCTGATCGTCTCTTTTTTCCTGAGCTCCTTTCACCCTCCTCTAGCTCTTGATCTTATATATATATATATATATATATATATATATGCACGCCTTTGGCTTTATTAATTTAAACGTTGTCTAGCGAGGATTGTTTGTTATTTTCACTTAATGAAGATTCAATAAAAATACTGTGTATTTCTTTCATGATTTCAATCTGATGATGAGGTGGGAATCAGCATTCTATCAGTCTAATGCAACTGCACTGTTTGAACACCAGAGGTCCCAATCTGTGCTACACAGAGTTAAAATGCATGTTTACAGTGTGTGTTGAGCCTGATAGCTTCAAATCACAACAGCCGACCTGCATTATACATTATAGGCTGCAGAACCCTTTTATAACTGTTAAAAAGAGCTCTTCAGTAGATCTACAGAGCCTGAGAAAGAGGCCCAGAACTCCGACTTTAGCCGACCTTGGAGCTCGATTTCAGCTTCAGGTGCTGCAGTGAAGCTCCTTTCAGTCGGCCATTTTCCCCGAGACAGAGACTTTTATTCGATCAAATTTTGGTGAGAATTTATACTTTTATTTATTTATTTTTAATCTCTGTCCTTTTAATATTCCTCATCCTCTTGACTTTTTCCCCTACATATTATTATTATTATTATTATTATTATTATTATTAATATTATTATTATTATTATTATTATTATTATTGTTGTTGTTGTTGCTGTTGTTTAGTCATCTTAGACACAAACTGTTTTGTTTTGCATTTTTAACTTTATTAATGTTACAAAAATAAAACCAGACTGTAATCTATTTACAATAACAATAGTTTAAAACAGTGTGTATAATAATTCAGTTAAACACACACACACACACACACATTTATATACATATATCTGTAGATAAAATAAATTCAGCTGCCATAGAGATTCTAATATAATAATGAATATTATATTTAGAATAAAAACTGTGTAATTAGTGTAAACAGGTGATGATGTCAGAGGTAGGGTTAATCCTTATTAATTACAGTTTCATTAATGATTACTGATCATTTATTATTGAAAACACAAGAAGCCCGTTCTCATGGCAGCAGTGAGGAAAGACAGTTGCTGGTCTCCATTCCAACGTGACAAGATACCTGGCTGGTGGAGTCCCAGACAGAGGGGGCGGAGTCACAGACATATTCCACTTCAATACAGGGATTCATCACTAAACCCACCTGAAACACACACACACACACACACACACACACACACACACACACACACACACAAAAGAAGACATTATTATTATTATTATTATTATTATTATTATTATTATTATTATTATTATTGTTGTTGTTGTTGTTGTTGTTATTATTATTTTACTACGGTCAGCAGAACTTCACATTAACATGTGAACAAAACACTAACGTGTGTGTGTGTGTGTGTGTGTGTGTGTGCTACCTTGCTGTGTGTGTGAATAAAGGCTGAACTCGTGTTGTTCCTCCGAACACCT
>JAMFTF010000039.1:265000-272500 GCA_023630585.1 Cranoglanis bouderius
GGCTTACACAATACTGTGTGATGTAACAATTATTAGACTCTAATTAAATAATTATTAATAAATATTTAAAACACTCACTACCTCCGCTCCAGTCCACAGTTCAGGTGATTTTGTAATTTTCTGTAAATAAAAATGGAGGTGAAATTTCTACAGATGGCAGATTTATGAAATGTGTTCATGCAAAAAGAAACCTGAAATTCAAACACATTAAGTTCTTGTATTGTGTTGAGTTTTCAAAAAAAAAAAAAAAAAAAAAGTTAATAATTGGTGTGAATAATCTCCACTGTGATGTGGTTACAGATTTACAAAGTTTTCTCTTTTCTTCCTAAAACAACTTTAAAGAGCATAAGAAAAAGTATACAAGAATATATTTATAGAATTATATATAAGTTATAGAAGTATATGCATAAGAAAATTAAGACAAAATGTATGATAAATCATGCTGGGCTTTATTAGCTCAAGGCATGTGTTTCTAGAGATAACAAATAACTCAATATTATTATTATTAATAATAATAATAATAATAATAATAATAATAATAATAATACACACTAATAAATCAATATATGCACACACACACACACACACACACACTATTGCTATTAGTGGGAGGGAGAGACAATTTTGTTTGTATCTTTTACATTCAGTGTGTGTGTGTGAGTGAGAGAGAGAGAGAGAGAGAGAGAGAGAGAGAGAGAGAGAGAGAGAGAGAGAGAGAGAGAGACAGACAGACAGACAGACAGACAGAAACAGAGACACAGAGAGAGTTTCCTGTGTCTCTTGAGGGACTCTACGTCTCTAGTAGCTGCCGGCTCACATGGAGCGTCTGCAGGCAGCACTTAACCAGATAACACACACACACACACACACACACACACACACACACACACACACACACACACACACACACACACATACAGCTTTATAGCATAGCAGTACTGACAGACTGAATACACAGAAAGGAAACAAACCTGAACATAAATATGATTTATTACTCCAGATAGAGACACTGATATAGAAATAAAGACAGACTGAGAGTCAGACTGAGAGTCAGTCAGATAGACAGAGAGAGAGCGAGAGAGAGAAAGAGGCAGACAGAAAAAAAGGAAAAGAAAGAGACAGAAAGGGAGCAAGACCTAAAAAAAGAGAGAGAATACACTCGAACACAGTAAACAAACGGTTCGCTATAGTGAACTCTCATAGTGAACACAGTGAACTCTCATAGTGAACTCTCACAGTGAACACACAGTGAACCCTCATAGTGAACACTGAACTCTCACAGTGAACTCTCATAGTGAACACAGTGAACTCTCATAGTGAACACTGAACTCTCACAGTGAACTCTCATAGTGAACACAGTGAACTCTCATAGTGAACACTGAACTCTCACAGTGAACTCTCATAGTGAACACAGTGAACTCTCATAGTGAACATAGTGAACTCTCATAGTGAACACAGTGAACTCTCATAGTGAACTCTCACAGTGAACACACAGTGAACCCTCATAGTGAACACTGAACTCTCACAGTGAACTCTCATAGTGAACACAGTGAACTCTCATAGTGAACACTGAACTCTCACAGTGAACTCTCATAGTGAACACAGTGAACTCTCATAGTGAACTCTCTCAGTGAACACACAGTGAACCCTCATAGTGAACACTGAACTCTCATAGTGAACTCTCACAGTGAACACACAGTGAACTCTCATAGTGAACACAGTGGACTCATGTGATCTCTCATAGTGAACTCTCACAGTGAACACACAGTGAACCCTCATAGTGAACACTGAACTCTCACAGTGAACCCTCATAGTGAACACTGAACTCTCACAGTGAACTCTCATAGTGAACACAGTGAACTTTCATAGTGAACTCTCACAGTGAACACACAGTGAACCCTCATAGTGAACACTGAACTCTCATAGTGAACTCTTACAGTGAACACACAGTGAACTCTCATAGTGAACACAGTGGACTCATGTGATCTCTCATAGTGAACTCTCACAGTGAACACACAGTGAACCCTCATAGTGAACACTGAACTCTCACAGTGAACTCTCATAGTGAACACACAGTGAACTCTCACAGTGAACTCTCATAGTGAACACAGTGGACTCTCACAGTGAACTCTCATAGTGAACACACAGTGAACTCTCACAGTGAACTCTCATAGTGAACACACAGTGAACTCTCACAGTGAACTCTCATAGTGAACACAGTGGACTCATGTGATCTCTCATAGTGAACTCTCACAGTGAACACACAGTGAACCCTCATAGTGAACACTGAACTCTCACAGTGAACTCTCATAGTGAACACAGTGAACTCTCACAGTGAACTCTCATAGTGAACACAGTGAACTCTCACAGTGAACTCTCATAGTGAACACAGTGAACTCTCATATTGAACACTGAACTCTCACAGTGAACTCTCATAGTGAACACAGTGAACTCTCATAGTGAACATAGTGAACTCTCATAGTGAACACAGTGAACTCTCATAGTGAACTCTCACAGTGAACACACAGTGAACCCTCATAGTGAACACTGAACTCTCACAGTGAACTCTCATAGTGAACACAGTGAACTCTCATATTGAACACTGAACTCTCACAGTGAACTCTCATAGTGAACACAGTGAACTCTCATAGTGAACACAGTGAACTCTCATAGTGAACACTGAACTCTCACAGTGAACTCTCATAGTGAACACAGTGAACTCTCATAGTGAACACTGAACTCTCACAGTGAACTCTCATAGTGAACACAGTGAACTCTCATAGTGAACTCTCACAGTGAACACACAGTGAACCCTCATAGTGAACACTGAACTCTCATAGTGAACTCTCACAGTGAACACACAGTGAACTCTCATAGTGAACACAGTGGACTCATGTGATCTCTCATAGTGAACTCTCACAGTGAACACACAGTGAACCCTCATAGTGAACACTGAACTCTCATAGTGAACTCTTACAGTGAACACACAGTGAACTCTCATAGTGAACACAGTGGACTCATGTGATCTCTCATAGTGAACTCTCACAGTGAACACACAGTGAACCCTCATAGTGAACACTGAACTCTCACAGTGAACTCTCATAGTGAACACACAGTGAACTCTCACAGTGAACTCTCATAGTGAACACAGTGGACTCTCACAGTGAACTCTCATAGTGAACACACAGTGAACTCTCACAGTGAACTCTCATAGTGAACACACAGTGAACTCTCACAGTGAACTCTCATAGTGAACACAGTGGACTCATGTGATCTCTCATAGTGAACTCTCACAGTGAACACACAGTGAACCCTCATAGTGAACACTGAACTCTCACAGTGAACTCTCATAGTGAACACAGTGAACTCTCACAGTGAACTCTCATAGTGAACACAGTGGACTCATGTGAACTCTCAGTGAAAACAGTGAACAAAATGAACTCTCATAGAGCTCAACAGATTTAAGCAGGTAAATGATCAGTGTAATGAACCTGATATTCTGTGCAGTTTATTTAAATTCGCAGGACTAAAACAGAATTTAGAAAGATCAGACGTTTTAAATGTGTAAAAAAAAATTAAAAACATAAAAATGGAAGAAGTTAAGAAAGAATCCAGAACAGAAAAAAGCCATATTAATATTGTTCTGAATGTTTTAACCACCATCATGTACAAAGTGAATGCAGTCGGTACCTTAATGGAATGTCTCAGTAACTCCATGTTAATTTTATTGTTATGGTTGTTAAAAGTCATTGCTAATCCCAGAGCACATTGTTACCATGGCGATGGGTTCAGGGTTAAAGCGATAAATCAATAAATCATCATCTTTCACCATCAGCAGCTCAAAACAACCTTCACTTGACTCAAACGTCTCATTACCAACCTGAGTGTCAGTCCCTGGGGGGAGAGAGGGAGAGAGAGAGGGAGGGAGAGAGAGAGAGAGATCTGATGACTGGTTATATGTAATGACTGTTGGTGAGTGAAGCTCGTTTAGAGCTGAAGTTTAAGGTTGCAGGAGAACGACTCAACAGGTGGAGTGTGTCACACACACTCACACACACAAACACACACACACTCACACTCTCACACACACACACACACACACACACATGCACACACACACGCGCACACACACGCGCACACACACGCGCACACACACACACACACACACACTCACACACACACACACACTCACACTCACACACATTAATATCACACACTCACTGCTGTTTACAGAAACTTTTATTTACATACATTTCACCAATAAAAATTAAGACACAATTTCCTCGTGTCTGTTAGTCATGTGCTGATAATCATAAAGCTACGATATCACCACGGCCCGTAGTCCCCTCAGGAGGCTCCCTACAAAGGCAGCATGCTGATGCAGAGATAATGTCTGTCTCTACTTGTTTATTAAGAACCCTATGTTTGGACATCAGTGTGTCGCTCTCGGAGAAAACAATCCCATAATCCTGATCTCTGGACACGAGACACTCGGGAGACATTCATTTATTCTATCTGATTAATATTCATAACCTGGATCTTAATCTAAATATTCCACCATGATTAATATTAAAACTGATCATCACAGGTTACAATATTTTCTCATGAGAGATTCACTCCATGTTTATGTTTCTGATGGGCTGCGTCTCTTTGCACACCATCATCCTTCTCTCACTTCCCTGCTCAGACACAAGCACCTCAACTTTTAAACAGAGTTAGCGACTAGCATTACTAGCTAACTGACTAACTAGTACCTCATACTTTTATTCTCTGTCTCTCACTGCTCAGCAGTTTAGCTCAGTAACTAGTGTCACGATTTTACTGCTAATCAACACAAACTGCACTGTTCACTCAGTAACACAGCAGGCTAGCTAACCAAGGCTAACCGGCTCATTACAAGAGGATGCATAAAATAAGTTACATTAATTATAACCACATCAGTGACTTCCAAAAGTCTATTACTACAAATAACACTGTTAGCGTTGAGTGATTCACTGACATTTGTGAATGATTCCTCAAATGATTCACTTATTATGGGATTGTTTACAGTGAGAAGGTCACATGATGCCCTCAAATTAGGACAAAATGAGGAGGTTCCTCAGAGGTTTCCCTCAGAAGTGCACTAGTGTTGCCTGAACATGCTGCCTACCTAGGGACACTACCTTCGAATTCCAACACAATGTAAACACACACTTCATTAACACACATTCATTAACGACATGCTCATTATCACACACACACACACACACACAAATTCATTAAGACACACACTCACTAACACACTTATTAATACACACACCACTTGGCACACTCTAACACACACTCAATAACACACACACACACACACACACACACACACACACACACACACACTCTCTCTCTCTCTCTCTCTAACACACTTTTTACAAGCCTCATTAACACATGATAAATAAACGGATTAACACACAGCGTGAATAAAGTGGTTTCAATGTTCAATGTCAATAAATTGTAGTTTGCTCTCCAACATGGTGAGTGTGCACTGTGTGTGTGTGTGTGTGTGTGTGTGCACTGTGTGTGTGTGTGTGTGCGCGTGTGTGTGTGTGTGCGTGTGTGTGTGCGCGTGTGTGTGTGCATGTGTGCATGTGTGTTCATGTGTGTGTGTGTTTATCCATGAGATGAGAAGATGGGCCGGCTGATGGTGCTGTTGGTCGTCATGGCAGCCAGTTCCCACCTACAGGAAACACAGAGTTTACACTGAATGAAGGACACACTGCTGTCTGAGTTACACTTATAATTAGACCTGTGTGATATACATGTGCATCTCAATAAATTAGAATGTCGTGGAAAAGTTCATTTATTTCAGTAATTCAACTCAAATTGTGAAACTCGTGTATTAAATAAATTCAATGCACACAGACTGAAGTAGTTTAAGTCTTGGTTCTTTTAATTGTGATGATTTTGGCTCACATTTAACAAAAACCCACCAATTCACTATCTCAACAAATTAGAATACTTCATAAGACCAATAAAAAAAACATTTTTAGTGAATTGTTGGCCTTCTGGAAAGTATGTTCATTTACTGTACATGTACTCAATACTTGGTAGGGGCTCCTTTTGCTTTAATTACTGCCTCAATTTGGCGTGGCATGGAGGTGATCAGTTTGTGGCACTGCTGAGGTGGTATGGAAGCCCAGGTTTCTTTGACAGTGGCCTTCAGCTCATCTGCATTTTTTGGTCTCTTGTTTCTCATTTTCCTCTTGACAATACCCCATAGATTCTCTATGGGGTTCAGGTCTGGTGAGTTTGCTGGCCAGTCAAGCACACCAACACCATGGTCATTTAACCAACTTTTGGTGCTTTTGGCAGTGTGGGCAGGTGCCAAATCCTGCTGGAAAATGAAATCAGCATCTTCAAAAAGCTGGTCAGCTGAAGGAAGCATGAAGTGCTCCAAAATTTCTTGGTAAACAGGTGCAGTGACTTTGGTTTTCAAAAAACACAATGGACCAACACCAGCAGATGACATTGCACCCCAAATCATCACAGACTGTGGAAACTGAACACTGGACTTCAAGCAACTTGGGCTATGAGCTTCTCCACCCTTCCTCCAGACTCTAGGACCTTGGTTTCCAAATGAAATACAAAACTTGCTCCCATCTGAAAAGAGGACTTTGGACCACTGGGCAACAGTCCAGTTCTTCTTCTCCTTAGCCCAGATAAGACGCCTCTGACGTTGTCTGTGGTTCAGGAGTGGCTTAACAAGAGGAATACGACAACTGTAGCCAAATTCCTTGACACATCTGTGTGTGGTGGCTCTTGATGCCTTGACCCCAGCCTCAGTCCATTCCTTGTGAAGTTCACTCAAATTCTTGAATCGATTTTGCTTGACAATCCTCATAAGGCTGCGGTTCTCTCGGTTGGTTGTGCATCTTTTTCTTCCACACTTTTTCCTTCCACTCAACTTTCTGTTAACATGCTTGGATACAGCACTCTGTGAACAGCCAGCTTCTTTGGCAATGAATGTTTGTGGCTTACCTAGTGAACCAAACTGAGAGACCATTTTGAAGGCTCAGGAAACCTTTGCAGGTGTTTTGAGTTGATTAGCTGATTGGCATGTCACCAAATTCTAATTTGTTGAGATAGTGAATTGGTGGGTTTTTGTTAAATGTGAGCCAAAATCATCACAATTAAAAGAACAAAGACTTAAACTACTTCAGTCTGTGTGCATTGAATTTATTTAATACACAAGTTTCACAATTTGAGTTGAATTACTGAAATAAATGAACTTTTCCACGACATTCTAATTTATTGAGATGCACCTGTACAATATAATTGTCAATATTACACACTATCACACGTTATTACACACAATATAACACACATTATTACACTGCAGTGATATCCAATGATGTTTATCACTGATTATATCACCAGACCTGCCAATCAACAACACTGAGCAGCCATGTGAACACACTACACAACCTACCTTACACAAACACAACATTCTAAAAACCACAACATTTC
>JAMFTF010000039.1:277500-280000 GCA_023630585.1 Cranoglanis bouderius
CACTACATTTAATATAAAACGCTCCCCTGCCTTACAGGACTTGGAGGTCACACACTTTTTTCCGCTGTCACTTTTCGATTACGCCTCCATCTGATGGTGACTGAGGTCATGTTGGGTATAAAAGGTAACGCTGACATATTTATTTTCAGTGACTCTGGGTAAATTCTTGGTATCTGCTAAAGCTAGCGGCGTTGCATTATGTGCTTTTGACGTCATGCGCCATCGACTGGGAAACGGCTTATACTTCCGGTTGGTAAAAAACCCGCTGGTGTTCCGTTTGAGATGATATTACCCCTCTAAACTTCATACACTAGACAGTAGAGTACATAGTGCATAGTGTAAGTGTATAGTGCGTCATTTGGGACACAACTTAAGTATTTACTCTCCGATGAGTGTTTTTGGAACAGACGTAACGTAATGAGTAAACGTGCCCCGTGACTCACGCAGAACGACTCATCAATAATGAGATTTGTTGAAAAATTTTATCGATTACTTGTTGCAGCTCTACTTTCTACACTAACCATCTTCAAACACTCTTCTGTTAAACTCCTGAAGTACAAAGTCACCTGAGATGGAGATGAGTCTGTATATAGACCGGAAGTTGAACTGAACCTCTGGTACTCAGCACGCTCAAAACTATGGAGCTGATGGTGGACTTCAGGAGGAACATTGCCCACCCAACCACCTCCTCCTCCACCCAACCACCTCCTCCACCGAACCACCTCCACATTCCAAAGTCATTTCTTCATCAGTCTCTCCTTTTCTCTCTCTCTCTCAAAAACTCTGTCTGTCATTTTAGCAAGAAACCGGAAAGTGTAAACTGAGCTGGGAAACTTTGACTGTTTCAAAGCCCTGACACTGGAGACTCCTTCCACAAATGTTAAATAGATATCTCCTAAAAGAAACATCACCACATCAGTGATTATCTGTTTTACTTTGTTAAACGACATGCTTTTAATTTGTCTATTATTAGTCTTAGATTATGTGGAACGTCCACCGTACAACTTCCTGTGAATGAGCTGTTACTGTACAGAGTGTCCCAAACATCTCCATACTGAGGGGGGAATTAACACTTTTTAGCAAAACATCTTCCAAAATGTTTCTTACTTAGTTTATATATATATATATATATATATATATATATATATATTTTTTTTTTTTTTTTTTTTTTCAGATAGCCTTTAAGAATGCCTTTGACAAAATAAGGTATTGAAATCATTCTTGTGTCTGGATCAGGAAGCTGTCACAAGGTTGTGATGGACTTTAACAGGAAACATGGCGAGCACATCACACACCTCACTGGTACCAAACATATTAACACATTCAACACATGAACACATGTAGCATTAGCACATTTATAGAAGAGATTTATTTATTTATTTATAATCGCACTATCCGGTGTCACCCAGATGAGGATGGGTTCCCTTTTGAGTCTGGTTCCTCTCAAGGTTTCTTCCTCATATCGTCTCAGGGAGTTTTTCCTCACCACCGTTACCTCTGGCTGCTCATTAGGGATAAATTCATACATTTAAAATCTATATCCTGAGTTTATATATTTCTGTAAAGCTGCTTTGGGACAATGAACATTGTTAAAAGTGCTATACAAATAAAACTGAATTGAATTCAAAAAGATTGGAAGTGTTGTGGACCAACTGAGAAATGGACGTCCACCAACATCCACTGAGGAAGGCAGTCCCCTACGTATGGAGATTTTAGGGACAGCGTGTAGAAACGATGAGGTATTAGAACGAGTGCATTAATATAAACCTGCCGCTTACGTTACAGCTGAAGCTTCTGTCTGAGCCGCACTGTTATACAAAATAACACACACCTTCTGACAGACATACACACACACACACACACACACACACACACACACACACACACACACACACACACACACTCTCTCTCTCTCTCTATCTGAGTGTGGATAAGCAGATCAATGTGGATTAGAGTGATAACACTATCAGCAGCAGTAGCGCAGAGTTACCAACTGATCACACACACACACACACACACACACACACACACACACACACACACACACACACACACACACAGGGCTGTAAAAGAGACCGTTAGATGTGAAATGGGGCATGGGGGCACGCATGGCTGGGTGGGAGTGTAGTGGGGGTTTGGAGGGTTATGAGTCTCCCACTGGGCAGCGAGTCGTCTGTGTTACACGACCCACACTGTATCAGTGAGAGCTTTAACCCCCCAACACACACACACACACACTCACACACACACACACACACACACACACACACACACACACACACACACACACAGAGTTTATGATCTGTCATGGGGTCTGTGCTTATCTGGGCGTGTCCTAAAGCCTAGTGCAGCCCAGATGATCCAGTCTGCGACTCATCCTGTGAAGAGTCCAGTGAGGTGACGGAGGCTCTGATATTTTTAAACGTACCTGAGTTGATGGTGTGTGAGAGAGCTCCTCTACAACATCAACAGGGCTGAGAAACGGCTAATGAGAGGCCGA
>JAMFTF010000039.1:285000-295000 GCA_023630585.1 Cranoglanis bouderius
TAACTCCCCCTAATAACTCCCCTTAATAACTCCCCTTAATAACTCCTCCTAATAACTCCCCCTAATAACTCCTCATAATAACGTCTCCTAATAACTCCTCCTAATAACTCCTCCTAATAACTCCTCCTAATAACTCCTCCTAATAACTCCCCCTAATAACTCCTCCTAATAACTCCTCCTAATAACGTCTCCTAATAACTCCCCCTAATAACTCCTCCTAATAACTCCTCCTAATAACTCCTCCTAATAACTCCTCCTAATAACTCCTCCTAATAACGTCTCCTAATAACTCCCCCTAATAACTCCTCATAATAACGTCTCCTAATAACTCCTCCTAATAACGTCTCCTAATAACTCCCCCTAATAACTCCTCCTAATAACTCCTCCTAATAACTCCCCCTAATAACTCCCCCTAATAACTCCTCATAATAACGTCTCCTAATAACTCCCCCTAATAACTCCTCATAATAACGTCTCCTAATAACTCCCCCTAATAACTCCTCCTAATAACTCCCCCTAATAACTCCCCCTAATAACTCCTCCTAATAACTCCTCATAATAACGTCTCCTAATAACTCCCCCTAACAACTCCCCCTAACAACTCCCCCTAATAACTCCCCCTAATAACTCCTCCTAATAACTCCTCATAATAACGTCTCCTAATAACTCCCCCTAATAACTCCCCCTAATAACTCCCCCTAATAACGTCTCCTAATAACTCCCCCTAATAACTCCTCATAATAACGTCTCCTAATTATCCTAATTATTGTATAACAGATTTATTTACAAAAAACCTACAATTATGATATTGTGGTGTGTGTGAATATAAAGTGTGAGGCTTTACAGCGGCTGCAGCTCATTATACTTTAAAGAAATTAAAGAAAGTAAAGAAAGTAAAGGAGGCAGTAGAGAGATAAAGGAGGCAGTAAAGAGGTAAAGGAGGCGGTAAAGAAGTAAAGGAGGAGGTAAAGGAGGTAAAGGAGGCAGTAAAAAGGTAAAGGAGGTAAAGTAGGTGAGTATTTGGTCAGCAGTCTCAGCTTCAATGTGTGCAGATTAATGAGGAAATCAGATCTTCTGCACACTCGCCTGTTTACTTCTGTGTGTGTGTGTGTGTGTGTGTGTGTGTGTGTGTGTGTGTGTGTGTGTGTGAAAGCTGTCAGTTAAATCATAATTTACTCTCTTCATTGATAAACACACACTTTCTATTTTTAAGTTAAATTTAATATTTTGTTGAAATAATACCTTAAAATAAGGAAAATAATGTTTGGAAATACTAACCCTTGGTAATGTTTTGGTAATGACTCAATAATGTGGAAATCATAAAATAAACATCTATAACAAAACGTGTGTGTGTGTGTGTGTGTGTGAGTGTGTGTGTGTGTGTGTTAGTGTGTGTGTGTGAGTGTGATGTGCCCAGAGTGTCGTGTTTCCCAGTGTGGGTGATGTGCTGATGTGCTCATAAATCGGGGAGAATTTCACGCCTCTCTGCAGCTCAGCAGGTCTGTTTACACACACACACACACACACACACACACACACACTCACACACACACACACACACACACTCACACACACACAGGCACTAATCTGAATCCCAGACACTCGGTCTGACAGCACACACTCTCTCAAACTGTGTGTGTGTGTGTTATTATCAGCATTATGTTACAGTGATATTATCTGTAATTACACTCTGACCAACAGGCACTAAGTATGTAATAACAATGTAATAAATATGTAATAATAGATTTTATTGTGATTACACTTACAATTACACTCTGTATCCTCACCGTGATTCGTTCAATATAACCACAGCATAACTCTGTGTGTGTGTGTGTGTGTGTGTGTGTGGTACAGTAACACTGACATGTTGTGAATGAATGAATGTAAACACACACTCGAGTTTAACCATCACAGATCCCCCCCCCTCTCTCTCTCTCTCACACACACACACACACACAGCTAACATCTAACATTTCCTCAGAGTGTAAATGAGGCTTTATGGAGCTGTAGAGCATCCTGAACTAAAGGTGACAATGTTCTCACACACACACACACACACACACACACACACACACACACACACACAGCTTTATGGTGTGTCATTAAGGCCATCCATTATCACCCACAAATTACTGCTTTAGGTAAATATCCTAAACATGCATGTGTGTGTGTGTGTGTGTGTGTGTGTGTGTGTGTGTGTGTGTGTGTGTGTGTGTGTGTGTGTCTGTTCAGTATCACACTGCACTTTCTCAGAAAAACACATTAAACGCTATAAATCCCGAGCTCGTTTCCCACACACACACACACACACACACACAAACTGATAAGTTACAATAACAGACACAAACCAACACACTAGTAATGAGAATAAACACACACTCACACCTCATTAACACCACAACACTAACATTCACAACACTCTGTGTGTGTGTGTGTTTGGTATTGGGTGTTGGGGTGGTGTGACGAAACAGAGTTACTGCCAGACTTTTATTCCTCTTATACCACATCAGTTTACCAACGACTATCATTTTTATTATTTAAAGAACGACATGTCATACTTTTTATCCTTTTATAGTTACAGTGTTCTGTGCAAAAGTTTTAGACACATGCAAAGAAATGCTGTAGAGCAAAGATGCCTTCAAAATAATGAAATTAAATGTTTCTACATTAAAAATAAATACAGTAAAGAGCAGTAAACAGTAGTAAATGAAACAAAGTCAATATTTGGTGTGACAAAAAAATAAAAATAAAAATAAAAATAAAATAGTCTCCGGTACAATGTGTGTAGTTTTATAAGGAAATGAGCTGGTAAGTTTTATTGAGCATCTTGCAGAACCAGACACAGTTCTTCTGGACACTTTGACTTTCACACTCGCTTCTTATTTCTGCAGCGAAACCCAGCAGCCTTCATTGTGTTTACTGTCTGAAAAGTGTCTCTTATGTAATATGCTGCTTTCTTTAATGTACGGCTGCAACAACTAATCGATAAAATCGATAATTAAAATAATCACCAACGAATATCATTATGGATCAATTGGGTTAGTGACGTCACCGTGGAGAACCCCGTCAGTGACGTCACCGTGGAGAACCCCGTCAGTGACGTCACCGTGGAGAACCCCGTCAGTGACGTCACTTCACGATGGTTAAAAAACGCATTTCTGTGAATAAAATACGTGAGACACAGCGGAGGTCACAGAGTGAGCTGCTGAGGGAAAAGTGCACCATCCAGGTCCTAATCATCAGAATGTTTTATATGAAGTTCTTCAAACTCGTGAGTGTATTAACGTGGCTTGTCGTGTCAGATGCTGTGACAGATGCGTGAGCTGTTTAACGTGTTCCAGACGTGTTTTCTTCAGCACAGAAATGAGATTTTTCCCTTATCTGTAAATGTTATAAATTGACACCAGTATTTCCATTTTCCATAAAGCCTGGTCCTGACAGCGAGTGAGTCTCCGTTAAACTTCACTGAATGAGCACGAGTCCACGCTGAGCGTCAATCAACCGGCACGCGATAGAAAGGAGGAGCAATAACTCTGACTAAAATACTCATTTTGATTAAATATGCAGTTTGATGCTATATTTAGAAACTAAAGTAATTGTGTTTATGAGCAGTAACTGTAATGAGGTTATACAGTAATTATATATAAATGTAAGAAGTGTCACGTTTACAGAGTAAAGTCACATGTTACTGTGATGATGAGTGAATGTGAGAGTTACTGCAGAACATCAACCTCTTACCAGATAACACTTAGTTCGTGCTTTTGTTTTTCTTTTTTAGCATTTTTGATATAGTGATTTAACTCCTGCTTTAAAGCTTGTGGACGATCAGTTGGGTTTTTGTTTTCGAAATATAATGTTAATATTTTTTTAAAATATTAAAATATATATAAAAAAAGCCCACATATATACATTTAATACCTTTTTTATACATTACAATTTGTACAATGTTTGAAGGACAACAAATAAAAATGAAATAACGTGAAATAACGTTGTTGGATTAGAAAACTAATGTTTGAGAATCTAAAATGTTTTTTTGTACTGACTTGATCATGTAGAAATAATAAAATAAAAAATCTATGAGAAAGTTTGTACTAAAAGAAACAGGGTGCCTGAACTTCTGCACAGTACTGTATAATCACAGCTTTACCCCTGACTGCTGCAAAGTTCTGCCACTGGAGACTCCTTCCATAAATGTTACATAAACATCTCCTTACAGAACATTTTAATGTGTTTATGTGGAGCGTGCGCTGTACACGCCCCTGTAATCAGCCGTTACTATAGAAACCAGAACGTATCAGAGCGAGAGCATTAATATAAACCTGCGCTACTGTCAGAGCTGCTGTTATAGAGAACTCAACACCTTCTGACCAATCACAATCCAGAACTCAACACCTTCTGACCAATCACAATCCAGAACTCAGCTCCTTCTGACCAATCACAATCCAGAACTCAGCTCCTTCTGACCAATAACAATCCAGAACTCAACACCTTCTGACCAATCACAATCCAGAACTCAACACCTTCTGACCAATCACAATCCAGAACTCAACACCTTCTGACCAATCACAATCCAGAACTCAGCAGCGCTGTGGTGTAAAGTGACCAATTAAATCAGGATCCACTTTCTGTTTCTGTTCAGGCTTAAAATTAAAGATTTAGTGTTTATAAGAAACTTCAGCACTGTTGTTACAGACACACACACACACACACACACACACACACACACACACACACACTATAGCACTAACACACACTACAGCACAGTGATGATTATGAAGTGACAGTGGTGTGGGTGTTTGTCTCGCTGTAGTGAACATGTTGTTAAACTCAACACACCGAATCAATATCATCAATAAACCACTTTATAGAGAAATTCTTCAGAATACTGCACAGTGTGTGTGTGTGTGTGTCTGTGTCTGTGTGTGTGTGTGTGTGTGTCTGTGTGTGTGTGTGTGTGTGTGTCTGTGTGTGTGTACAGGAAGTGATGGCTGAGGGAGGATTTCCTGTTCTTATCCACACAGAGGAAAAACCATTAAAGCCACCAATTAACAGTGTTTCACACCCTGTTCTGTCCTTAATCCTGATTATCCACACACACACACACACACACACACACACACACACACACACACACACACACACACACGCACCCCAGTGATTATTTATCTTCTTGCTGTACTGAAACATTTTAAATCTATCACAGAGAGATTTTATTTCTGTTCCTACTGAAGTGACTCTACAGAAATCAAATTAAATGATTTATATATACAGTATCTCTCAAAAGTGAGTACACCCCTCACATTTTTGTAAATATTTTATTATATGTTTTCATGGGACAACACTGAAGAAATGACACTTTGCTACAATGTAAAGTAGTGAGTGTACAGCTTGTATAACAGTGTAAATTTGCTGTTCCCTCAAAATAACTCAACACACAGCCATTAATGTCTAAACCGCTGGCAACAAAAGTGAGTACACCCCTAAGTGAAAATGTCCAAACTGGGCCCAATTAGCCATTTTCCCTCCCCGGTGTCATGTGACTCGTTAGTGTTACAAGGTCTCAGGTGTGAATGGGGAGCAGGTGTGTTAAGTTTGGTGTTATCGCTCTCACACTCTCTCATACTGGTCACTGGAAGTTCAACATGGCACCTCATGGCAAAGAACTCTCTGAGGATCTGAAAAAAAGAATTGTTGCTCTACATAAAGATGGCCTAGGCTATAAGAAGATTGCCAACACCCTGAAACTGAGCTGCAGCACGGTGGCCAAGACCATACAGCGGTTTAACAGGACAGGTTGCACTCAGAACAGGCCTCGCCATGGTCGAACAAAGAAGTTGAGTGCACGTGCTCAGCATCATATCCAGAGGTTGGCTTTGCAGAATAGACGTATGAGTGCTGCCAGCATTGCTGCAGAGGTTGAAGGGGTGGGGGGTCAGCCTGTCAGTGCTCAGACCATACGCCGCACACTGCATCAAATTGGTCTGCATGGCTGTCGTCCCAGAAGGAAGCCTCTTCTAAAGATGATGCACAAGAAAGCCCACAAACAGTTTGCTGAAGACAAGCAGACTAAGGACATGGATTACTGGAACCATGTCCTGTGGTCTGATGAGACCAAGATAAACTTATTTGGTTCAGATGGTGTCAAGCGTGTGTGGAGGAAACAGGTGAGGAGTACAAAGACAAGTGTGTCTTGCCTACAGTCAAGCATGGTGGTGGGAGTGTCATGGTCTGGGGCTGCATGAGTGCTGCCGGCACTGGGGAGCTACAGTTCATTGAGGGAACCATGAATGCCAACATGTACTGTGACATACTGAAGCAGAGCATGATCCCCTCCCTTCGGAAACTGGGCCACAGGGCAGTATAACGACCCCAAACACACCTCCAAGATGACCACTGCCTTGCTAAAGAAGCTGAGGGTAAAGGTGATGGACTGGCCAAGCATGTCTCCAGACCTAAACCCTATTGAGCATCTGTGGAGCATCCTCAAACGGAAGGTGGAGGAGCGCAAGGTCTCTAACATCCACCAGCTCTGTGATGTCATCATGGAGGAGTGGAAGAGGACTCCAGTGGCAACCTGTGAAGCTCTGGTGAACTCCATGTCCAACAGGGTTAAGGCAGTGCTGGAAAATAATGGTGGCCACACAAAATATTGACACTTTGGGCCCAATTTGGACATTTTCACTTAGGGGTGTACTCACTTTTGTTGCCAGCGGTTTAGACATTAATGGCTGTGTGTTGAGTTATTTTGAGGGGACAGCAAATTTACACTGTTATACAAGCTGTACACTCACTACTTTACATTGTAGCAAAGTGTCATTTCTTCAGTGTTGTCCCATGAAAAGATATAATAAAATATTTACAGAAATGTGAGGGGTGTACTCACTTTTGTGAGATACTGTAGATCCTCACAATTATTTAAAAAATGAAAAATGTAAAGACTGCTGAATCGAAAGTATTCACCCCCTCAGTGTGAACCGGTCTTCTGCAGCAGTTACAGGTGTGAGTCTCGGATGTGTCTCTCTGAGCTCTGAAGGTTTTGGTTTTGGCTTTTTCTCTCGTTCCTCAACGCAAATTAGATTAGACGGAGCAGCGAACGTCAGACCATCCATTGATTCTCAAGTCAGGGGTTTAGTCTGGGGTTTGACTTTGAAAAGTGTGATGAAGAGTGTGATGAAGATGATGAATGACAGAGTAAATAATAAAGTGTTTCTACCTCGTTCCTCCGAACAGGATGATTCGATCTCCCACAATGCAACAGCACTGCCGTCTGCGGGGACACGGGAACTTCCCCTTCGGTTCTACCTTCTTCCAGCAGAACGCCTCTACACACACACACACACACACACACACACACACAGGATTGAGTGATTAGTGGTTTATGATTATGACAGAACGCAGAGCTCTGAGCAGCTCAGATAAAATCAGGAGAAGGAAACATACTGTAGAAAACGTTCAGAGAAATATATCTGAAATGTTCTTCTCCAGCCACAGTAACTGGGGTTCTTCATGATCTTTAGTCTCTCAGTGAGGGAACGAACGTGAACATTAACACACCACGACTGGTTCACGTTACAGTACGGATCTGTTACTCACATTTTCAGGAAACGTGTCATCAGTACTGAATCAGTACACGACCACGTCCCCCACAGGGCAGATGTTTTATACTTATATACAAAATACATTTTATTGTTTACACTTCGATCGTCACTTCCATAACGTATAATTACTGTAGCTGAAAAACGAAAGAAACGAAAGCTTTGTACATAAAGTGTGAAGACATTTGTATGAATAATGTTCGTAGTGTAATAATATAAACTTGTTCCTCTAAAAGGTTCAGGACGTGACTAAGCTGTGGAACATCGTGACCTGAACGTGAGCCTTAATCCCTGATGAAGCAGATACAGTTCTGTCATTAACTCGTCCTTCAGGAAAATGCAGATTCATAACACTGAGTGAAACGCAGGGGTCTGATCATCTCTGTCTAGAAACAGTGCAATACAGCTGGTTGAAAACTGTCATTTTTATAAAGTGCACTTCACACATTTCATACATAAACAATGCAATTTTCCCTTTAATTCCACCAGAGAAGTGAATTACGAGGAAATATAGACAGGTGTAATATTAAAGGTGTTTTGTTCATCTTGATGTGTCTGTGGGGACATTTGTGTGGAAATGATCTACACCATCACAAACACACCTGATTCCCAAATCACACCTTCTCACCAAAATAATCATGAGAGCTGCAGATCATGTGACTTTGTCACTACTTTGTAGGGAAACAAGCAAAAAGGACGTGTGGGCAGTGAGGATCATCTGCTCTGCAAACAGAAGCGGAGACGTCATGAAATAAAACGTTGCATCGTTACAGGGTGTGTCGTCAGGAATCGTGTCGTGTTCGTGTTTATTTTTCTGCTGTTCCTAACAGACGTGACAAACACGTATTTACAGAAGCGTTATCATTGTGTTTACGTTTTCTCTTCGCTCTCTCACACTAACAGACCGATGATAAACTGGATTCAGGAGACGAATTTAATTCCCTCTCGGCTTCTCATGAGCTGTTCATGCTGTATGCTGTAGAGGAGCTCACACACACACACACACACACCCACACACACACCACTCAGCACAGAGGAAATATCAGATCCTCTGTAATCACTCACAGAAAAAAAAATGTAAAAATTAAAAGCCTAAAAACTGAGAAACTAAACTGTACATTACAAACTGAAATTTACAGCAATTTAATCATTTGTAAAGTCTGAATTAGTACAAAGAGAATGTAAATTCAGACAAATTTTATTCCCCCCTGTTTTTCTTCCTATTTTTTAGTCTTGTCCCCTAACCCTTGTCCCCCTGACACACCTCCCTAACCCTCGGGGTGTGTCACAGGCCGGAGAAACACACTGTGTTGCACCACCCGGGAGCAAATTCAGACTTTTAAGGAACTACAACTTACTGTAAATAAAATAAAATAAAGAATGCCTGTGTGTTATTGTGTACAGTACACTAACCATAACCCAGCCTGAGATTGGTGCATTATTCTGTAATAACACTGCCATCTAGTGGACAATTCACACACTACACCCATGCGCTTCACTCACATACACACACACACCGCCATCTAGTGGATGTGTGTGTGTGTGTGTGTGTGTGTGTGTGTGTGTGTGTGTGTGTGTGTGTGTGTGTGTGTGTGTGTGTGTGTGTGTCTCACCTGGGTTAAACTTCCACAGATCATTAAAGTGTCGGTCCAGTCGAGCGTTGTAGCCTCCGAATATGTACAGCTCTTCGTTATACGCAACTGAAACACACACGATGAAAATAAAGCGTTCAGGAGAAATTACGCCCAAGACAACGATGTGGTTCATTATGTGTTAGCATTAGCAATATAGAGCAAAACTTACAAAAGCATCAGCAGTCTATGCAGAGCAAACACTAACATAAGGTGTCAAACGTTACCATAGAAACCATGTTAAACGCTGCCATATATGATGAGCATACGCCCCTCTGTATGTAAATGAGGTGGGTGTACTCACACGCTGAGTGGCTGCGGCGTCCCTCAGGCTGAATCTGATTGGTGGGCGTGTTGAGCCAGCTGTTAGTCTCCGTGTCGAACACTTTGATCTTATTGCAGTAAATCTCGTTATTGGAGTGAAACGGACCAAAACGATCGGCGCGTCCCCCGAACACAAACATCTTACTGCCGATAACCGTCGCTGAGTGGAAGTCTCTCCACCTCGCCGGGGTTCCCTGTCACACACACACACACACACACACACACTTATAAAACCTGTGCTTAATTGTGTTTACACTGTGGCACTGTGCTAATGTGCTAAGCTAACACACTCACTGTAGCTTTAATTAAACTCCAGCACATAGTGATCGAGTCCAGCTTGTGTATGTCATTGGAGAAACAGTCGGCCTGTGAACACACACACACACACACACACACACACACACACACACACACACACACACACACGCACACACACACCACACACTTAAT
>JAMFTF010000039.1:300000-315000 GCA_023630585.1 Cranoglanis bouderius
ACTAGAGGGTATGGAATACTGAAACGTACGGAATACTGAAGGGTACAGAATACTGGAGCGTACGGAATACTGTAGCGCAGAGAATACCGGGGTGTACGGAATACTGAAGGGTACGGAATACTGAAGGGTACTGAATACTGGAGCGTACGGAATACTGGAGCGTACGGAATACTGAAGGGTACAGAATACTGAAGGGTACAGAATACTGGAGCATACGGAATACTGCAGGGTATGGAATACTGCAGGGTATGGAATACTGGAGCGTACGGAATACTGAAGGGTACTGAATACTGGAGCGTATGGAATACTGAAGGGTACTGAATACTGAAGCGTACTGAATACTGAAGCGTACTGAATACTGGAGCGTACGGAATACTGAAGAGTACGGAATACTGAAGCATACGGAATACTAGAGGATGCGGAAAACTGGAGCGTACAGAATACCGGGGTAACGGAATACAGAAGGGTATGGAATACTGAAGGGTACGGAATACTGAAGAATACGGAATACTGAAGAATACGGAATATTGAAGAATATGGAATACTGCAGGGTACAAAATACTGGAGTGTACTGAATACTGGAGTGTACTGAATACCGTAGGATACTGAATACCGGAGCGTACGGAATACTGAAGGGTACGGAATACCGAAGGGTACGGAATACTAGAGGGTACGGAATACTGAAACGTACGGAATACTGGTGCGCAGAGAATACCGGGGTGTACGGAATACTGAAGGGTACGGAATACTGAAGCGTAGAGAATATTGGAGCGTATGGGATACTGAAGGGTACGGAAAACTGAAGGGTACTGAATACTGGAGCGTACGGAATACTGGAGCGTACGGAATACTGAAGGATATGGAATACTGGAGCGTACGGAATACCGGAGCATACAGAATACTGGAGCGTACGGAATACTGGAGCATATGGAATACTGGAGCATACGGAATACTGGAGCGTACGGAATACTGAAGGGTACGGAATACTGCAGGGTACAAAATACTGGAGTGTACGGAATACTGGAGCGTATGGAATACCGGAGCAAACGGAATACTGAAGGATATGGAGTACTGGAGCGTACAGAATACTGGAGCGTATGGAATATCGAAGGGTACGGAATACTGCAGGGTACAAAATTCTAGAGTGTACAGAATACTGGAGCGTACGGAATACTGCAGGGTATGGAATACTGGAGCGTACGGAATACTGAAGGGTACTGAATACTGGAGCGTACGGAATACTGAAGGGTACTGAATACTGGAGCGTACGGAATACTGAAGGGTACTGAATACTGGAGCGTACGGAATACTGAAGGGTACTGAATACTGGAGCGTACGGAATACTGAAGGGTACTGAATACTGGAGCGTACGGAATACTGAAGGGTACTGAATACTGGAGCGTACGGAATACTGAAGGGTACTGAATACTGGAGCGTACGGAATACTGAAGGGTACTGAATACTGGAGCGTATGGAATACTGAAGGGTACTGAATACCGGAGCAAACGGAATACTGAAGGATATGGAGTACTGGAGCGTACAGAATACTGGAGCGTATGGAATACCGAAGGGTACGGAATACTGCAGGGTACAAAATTCTAGAGTGTACAGAATACTGGAGCGTACGGAATACTGCAGGTTATGGAATACTGGAGCGTACAGAATACTGAAGGGTACTGAATACTGGAATACTATCATGGAATACTGGATAAAAGTTTGTTAAATTGGGAATGTTCATTATAATCAGGTTTATGAAACTGGTGAATAACATTCAGAACAGTAGAGAAATGAAACATTAATAACAGGAGTTTGTTCAGTGGAACAGCAGCACGATAAAACTCTCAGTAACACAGGGTTAGCTAATGAGCTAAAGGGCTAATGACAGTAAATGTCACTGTTAGCTTTGGGCACAGAAGCTGATTCTCATTAGCATTAGCATTACCGAGATAGTAAACAAAACGTATCGACTCCTTTCCTACAGACACTCAGGCCTGTCACTTAACTCTGTTATTAATGTGTGTGTGTGTGTGTGTTAATACCTTGTACAGAGCTAGCTTAGCTTCAGTGCTAACTGTACAGGACCACCAAACGGAATTAGTTTAGATTCAGCAGCAGTAATTCTAATGTCATTAATACACAGAATAAAATCTAAAATATTTTCACTCCGACTGTCTGCTGCACTGCTAAACTTTCCTCTGTTTACACTCACCGCGAGCGTTAGCATTAGCACTAAACTATCCAGGTGTTATGGGAACATTACTGTTAGACAATAACGCTAACACACACACACACACACACACACACACACACACACACACACACACACACACACACACACACACCTGTCATTCTGCACATGATAGCATTAACCACAGACAGTGTGTTTACAGCGCGTGCACACAGCTGTATTCCTGCAGTAGTGCCGTGTTTAATGCTGATGTTCAGCTCTACAGCTTTAATCCTCACAGCAGGAGTGTGTGATTCAGAAGGTTGTGTGTAGGTTGTGTGTAGGTTGTGTGTAGGTTGTGTGTGGGTTGTGTGTGGGGTTGTTACTCACTGTGTGCGGGTGAAAAAGCAGTAAAATGATGAAATAAGAGGTCAGAGCCGATGGTGACGCGGAACCCGTGTGTGTCAAAAACACACCGCTGGACTGCAACCTGATTGGCTCTGACTCAATCACGTGACTCTGACCGCTCCATGACCACGTGACAGCCTCGGATTCCGGTTAAAGAGCAATGTGTTTCAGCTCGAGCTCAGTGCAGAGAGAATGTAAATAAATAAATAAATAAAAACTCTTCGCGGAATTGTGTGATATATTCAACATTCTTCATAAACGTTGCGAATGTGAAGTATTTTTAATCATTAAAATGCCTTTTTTTTTTTTACAAACCCTCACTGAACACCGCAGCCATGGGGGGGAGGGGGAGGGGGAGGGGGCGGGGTTCAAGTTCAAGTTCAGTTTTATTCGTATAGCGCTTTTAACAATGGACATTGTCCCAAAGCAGCTTTACAGAAATATATATATAATTATAGTGCAATTATAAATAAATAAATCCCTTCTATAAATGTGCTAATGCTACACGGTCAGATAGTGCAGTTGTGTAACCAGTAAACTTCATTACAGTTTTTATATGAAGTCTGTTTTGTTGAACTTCTCCACTGTTCACTGATGGAGACTTGAGTGTAAAACTGTTTGTGGTAATTGCAGTCCTAAAGCCATCATAGCAAAACTGTTCATATGAACTGAGGTCCAAAGCTCCATCTTTATGGTTTTTAAGTGGAAACATCCTCAGTAATCTCAGTGATCTTTAGGGCCTCAGCAGCAGCATGTGACTTCCAACTGATGAGATCTCCAACCAGAAGTAGGGCATCAGGATGGATCAGGCAGGTCCAGAGAGCAGAAGGGGTCGGGATCACTGGTGTCTCAGGAGTATCATGTGAAGCTCGACAGAGAGAGAGAGAGAGAGAGAGAGAGAGAGAGAGAGAGACAGAGAGAGACAGAGAGACAGAGAGAGACAGAGAGAGAGAGAGAGAGAGAGAGACAGAGAGAGACAGAGAGACAGAGAGAGAGAGAGACAGAGAGACAGAGAGAGAGAGAGAGAGAGAGAGAGAGAGAGATCATTAGGTGCTTATTCTCCTGTAATGGACAGTGTACTCTGTGTGAATGAAAGCAGGGACTCCGGTAAGACTAGCTATGACATCATAACTAAAAGGGAGAGCCAGAAGGTAACACAGACATGAGGCTCCCTGGGACATAAGGCAGACAGCCACTCCACCATCAACACACCTGGGTGAAGGCGTGAAAGTGGGGGGGTGACAGCATCCAAACATCCCAGTTCACCACAACACAATATGCCTGTGAGCCTCTAGATCTGCTCCTTTACCTAAGGAAAAAACTATTCACAAAAAGCTTGAGACTAAACAAATATGTTTTCAGCCTGGACTTAAACACTGAGACTGTGTCTGAGTCCCGAACACTAATTGGAAGGCTGTTTATATATATATATATAATTATTATTTTTAATTTAATTTTGATTTTGCTGATTTACAGGTACATTGCAGTGTTTTTGAGTGTTTTTAATGTTCCAGTTGTGGCGCTTTTCATTTAATTGTAAAAATGGGTCTGGTTTTGGTTTCAGTAGAAATGTACAGCACTAATGATCTGAAAAATCTGCAGCTGATGAAACAATATTGTGTAGCAGAGCAACACTGTTAACTCTGCAGAAAATACCATTTTCACTCAATATCAATATCATGATGATTATTACAGACACTGCTAATCAGAAATGCACATTGTTAACTCGTTTCCCTGAAAAAACTTAAAAAAAAAGAGAGAGAGAAAGATTTTGTCTTATGGCTGAATATTTTGGGCAAGTTTCAAGTCTTAGTGCGGTGTTTGAGTTGTGGTTAGAGATGGAATTTTACTGGGATCTGGCAACCCGACTAACTTTCATTTTTCAACAATCGAAACTTGGGCGTGGTCGCAGTGTTCGTGTGCAAAACAGCACCCTAGAGTCCTTCAGCCCTCCTCCATCTGTGGAGTTTGGTAATGATGATAAACAGCGGACTGACGGAGCGCCGAATCTTAAGGAAGCACAGATTTATTTAACAACAACAATAACTGGGGATTCTGCTGATGTAAACTCAGTGATTGGGACAGAAGGCCTTCTGTATGTCAGAGGATCGCACTTCAGTGGACCAGAAGAGACTCAGCGCTCCACTTCATCTCCACCATTCCTCAGTAAGATTTCTAATCATCTGATATAACGAAAGATTTTAAATTAGGGGTTTTTTTGTTTTGTTTTTGAAAAACGTAAACAAACCCCTGAAAAATCTTATCCCCAGATATTTTATATCTGTTTGTGTGTGTGTGTGTGTGTGTGTGTGTGTGTGTATATATATATATATATATAAGTCTATACACCCCTGTTAAAGTGGCAGGTTTTTGCGATGTAAAAAAAATAATAAAATAAATTGAAACCAAGACAAATCATTTCAGAACCTTTTCCCTTCAATGTGAAATTAAAACGTCTAAAAATTAAGTGAAATCAAAAACATTATAGGGAAAAATATGAAAAATAAAGCAGTTACAATAACCAGGTTTCATAAGTGTGCGCCCCGTTTTATCACTGGGGTGTGGCCGTGTTCAGGAACAATCACATTCCACAGTATCTCATGTCCAAAAGTAATTATCATACAGCTGTCATCAATTACATTATTCTGATTAACCCTGAATAAAGACCAGTTGTTTCTGTAGGAATTTCTTAACATAATCTTGGTTTCATCTGACTACTGAAGCCATGTTCCTCAAAGAGCTTACAGAGCCTGTACAGTATCTGACTTGTCAAAAGATATCCATCAGGAGAGGGGTATAAAAGAGTTTCCAAAACATTAGATGTACCTTAGAACACCATGAAGACCATCATCAACATGTGGACAAAATGGAGCACCACAGTGACATCACCAAGAACAGGATGTTGTTTCTGGCACTGATGTGACAGTTGGACCACAATTACTTTGTGTGATTTGCTTGAGAAGAGTGAGGGTTCCAGGAAGTGATCTTTATTTTATCCGGTCTACATTATTTTCTAATAATTGAACGGACCGGAGTCAATTATTCCACTTATACCACAGTCACCACACCTCAATACACTGTTCAGATGTTTTATTTCAGGACATTAGTCAGGTTTTTATCATTAAAACACTATTGTGTTGAACTATTTATTACGCATCCCATCTCAAGCCTCTGTTACTAATTCCAAACTGCCATTAATAACGGAGGCCTGAGCCACTGATATACAGTTATTAGAGAGAGAGAGGTTTTTTTTTTTTCAATTTATGCTGATAATATAAAACTAGAACAAATAAATAAATATTGATAGGTGTTCTTGTGCACAGGGTTTTTTGTTTTTATTACTGCAGAAAATACAGCGAATAAATAAATAAATATTGATACTTGTTCACGGGTGTAACACCGAATTTTTGTGACCATTGTATTCTGTGACCGTAGATGGCGCTGTTTTCACTGTGCAGCTTGAACTCGATTAAACAGTTTGCGACACAAACAGTGTACATCACTTTCAAGCAATTTCAATTATACTGTTTGTGCCAAAACACTCCTGGTTGGATGGTTTGGTTGGTGTGTCAGACATTTCCAGCCATGTAACAGTGAGGTCACATATTCTGATGGCCCCTTTAAATACAGTTGCCTAAAGTTGTCTGTGTGACGTCAGCTTCATAAACATCGTTAAACGGTTGTAAGTTCAGACTGTAAGAAAATGAAGGTGAAAACTGTGTGGAACGTTTGTTTAGAAATGCTGGTTATTCACATCATAAATCTCATCTGCTTGTCACATTAGATTAAACGCAGTGTAACCCTAACCCTAACTATTTGTAAAGTAGCCAAGTGTGTTTCAAACATGACAAACAACCGTTTAACGATGTTTATGAAGCTGACGTCACACAGACAACTTTAGGCAACTATATTTAAAGGGGCCATCAGAATATGTGACCTCACTGTTACATGGCTGGAAATGTCTGACACACCAACCAAACCATCCAACCAGGAGTGTTTTGGCACAAACAGTGTAATTGAAATTGCTTGAAAGTGATGTAGAAACCCAGGATTTGTATTTATATCATTTTATTATCGAAATTTTTTTTTAGAGGAATCAATACCAAAGAAGTGTGTCAGACATTTTCAGCCATGTAACAGTGAGGTCACTTATTAACATTCAAAACAGTGTTACTTTGAATGCAGACTTTAATACACTGAAAAAGACACACTATCAGCATCACATAAATATATACAGTATCTCTCAAAAGTAAGTACACCCCTCACAGTTTTGAAAATGTTTTATTATATCTTTTCATGGGACAACACTGAAGAAATGACACTTTGCTACAATGTAAAGTAGTGAGTGTACAGCTTGTATAACAGTGTAAATTTGCTGTCCCCTCAAAATAACTCAACACACAGCCATTAATGTCTAAACTGCTGGCAACAAAAGTGAGTACACCCCTAAGTGAAAATGTCCAGAGAGAGAGAGGGAGAGAGATCATTAGGTATGCTTATTGTCCCGTAATGGTTAAGGACAATGTACTTTGCGTAAGTGAAAGCAGGTACTTTTTTGAAGTTTATGAATGTGTACCAATCAAAATGAAGAATATTTGATCCCATATTCTTATCCTATTCAGGTCCCACTCCTGAGAGTTGGAATAAAATAAGTCAGAACCGAATAACACACAAAGAACTGAGTAGAAAACCTGAAGCCTGATCTGCATCCATCTTCTTCAGGTGCCTTGATTTGAAACAAACTGAAGACACTGATTATGCAGAAGAAATAATGGGCAAGTATCACAACATGTACATTTATACAAATTCATTCAAAATTCAAAATATATTTATACAAAATGCATTATTTGTCAGCAGATATAGAAAAAAAAATTAAAACTGAAAAATGCTGCCTGCATTAGTATTCACCCCCCTTCAGACTAGTACTTGGTAGAACTACTAATGTGTTGCTTTGGCCTTGTGTTTGGGATCATTGTCCTTCTGAACGATTAAGTTTCTCCAAAGCTTTTGGTTTTTTAGCAGACTGAAGCAGGTTCTCTTGTAAAACCTATCTGTATTTTGCTCCATCCGTCCTTCACCCACCATCTACACAACATGATGCTGCCACATCCATACTATACTAGTGGGCTGTGATACGTTTGTGTCACACTCAGCATTTTAAGTTTTGGCCTTGCTCAGGGGCCCAGCAGTGGCCAGTTGGCAGTGCTGGTATTGGAACTCACAACCTTCTGATCAGCAGTCCAACATCTTAACCATAGCCCACAATGTAGAGCACTTGACTCTCAGCCACTGAACTCTGTAACTCCTTTAGTGTGATTTTTGGCCTCACTGTGGCTTCCCCTCACCAGTCCCCTTCTTCCTCTGATGCTGAGCTCTGAGAGACACCTTGTCCAGGCAGCACCTGAGAGGTATGATGCAGCTTCCTCATGATTGATCCATCAGAGCTCAGGGGGATATCAAACACTTGGATATTATTTTATTTCCTATCTTGTGCACGTCTATAGCTTTATCTCTTTATTTCCTTACAATGCTCCCTGATCTTTCCTTCATGTTCACAATCTGACAAATGGTACTTGAATTAAGGAGGTCTTTTATCCAGAAAAGGTGAACTTTTTAAATGATTCACTGGTAGAAGCCAACTGTGTCCTCTTTAGGCCAATATCTTTCATCAAACTTGGAGTTTTCCCAGCACAGGCAGTGAATACTTATGCAAACATCATTTTTCAGTTTTTAACTTATTTATTTTTAGATCTGCTGACAAATAATACATTTAGCTTTTTTATATACATTTACTTTAAGAGCATGTTGGTTTGCAATAATGAAAATACTGGAACCATCTGTGTAAGTGTTATTTGTAATACAGACAAATCTGATGACTTATGCAGGAACTGTAAATATCTGTATCTTGTCATAAGTTTCATGCCTTTTGTCAATAAGTTATGTTTTCATTTTTTTTTTCCTGTGTAGAAGAACTTCACAGCACTCCTCCAGTTGAAGAATGGACAGAGGACATGGTGAGCGAGTGGTTGGCTTCAATTGGAGTGAAAGAAAATTACATTAAAACTCTTCATGAACAGGAAGTAGGCGGCCAAGTCCTTCTTAAAATCACAGAGGAATTTCTGAAAAAAGAGACTGGAATGAAATCTGGTCCTGCACTTCTGATAATAGAGAGTAGAAATAAGTTAGTTAAGACTCAAAAAGTTCAGAAGCAGCAGAAAAATGCACATATAAGGACTGCTAAAAGTACTGACCAAGGAGCATCATTCATCCAGGACCTTCCAAAATCCAGCAGTCCCCAGGAAGAAGAACTGATGAAACAAGATGCTGTGACTGTAACAAGGAAAAGAGATTCAAAGCCACGACCTTTTGGCAAACCAGGCATCAACCACACATATGTAAAGCATGATGTTCTTCAGCCTGAAACAGGGGTCACTGGTCTTATAACTCCATGTCATGAGTACAAGTCATTCAATACAGCTGCGACTTTAGATTGCCAAAGACTTCAACCCAAGCTGGCACATGAAGTTCTTAAATTTGCTTCAGGCTGCATGAACATGAGATCAAATGGCACGATACACTTTGGTGTAATGGACAGCAAAGATGGTTCTGGCCATATACATGGTGAAATCATTGGCATTCCCATTAGAGAAAAATACATGTACACTGAGGCACTGAAATACATTGAAAAGTGTTGTAAAAGGGATAGTGATATCATACGGCTGTGTATAAGACCACCGGAGTTCATTCAGGTAATTGAGCCCAACAGGAAAGAACAACACTACGTGGTTGAATTTGATGTTGAACCTTCAGTAAGCTTAGTGAGAAGTAAGGTGTTCTCTGTCTGCTTGCCAAACTTCAGGGAGGAGTCCAATAAAACTGTACTGGAAAAGGAAGCAGTATATCAGAGAGTTGGCGCCAAAACAGAACCAGTTGATGATATACATAGATTTTACCAAGTTTTACCTAGCAGAGATACACAAAGAGAGAAAGCAGAGAAATCACACAGCTTCACAAGTCCAGAATCCTGCCAAGATCTTGAAAGAAAACTCATCATTCTTATAAGAAGTGGGGAGAAACAAATAAAAAAGGAGAAATGGTACATACTTGTTACAAACAAGTTTTCAGAGGAAGATCTTCAGCACATAGATTTTTTGTTGAAGATGAAGTTATTCTGTGTGTTTGACTTTGACCCAGATTCCATGGTGTCTGGATTATGCTGTGAATTTGATAAACACCATAAAGTGAACCATCATTTCATGCAAAACTACAACATTCCAAGTGGCAAGAGCATCAGAGAACTTGAGAGTCATCTGCATTTGTTTGAACAAACAAGTTGGATATTTTGTAATGGACGAAACGATTTCAGTGGGAATGAGACTCCATATGATGAAAATACATGGTGTAAAACAAGGAAGACTCACCTAAAGGACTGTGTATCATTGATCTGCAAGGATATCCTGCCCAAGGGAACCTTCCTTGTGATCTTCCTCCTCACATCTCCTGTTGAGACACCTCTACTGAAGACATTCGATGAGTTTTTCACTGACATGCAAGGTCATGAAGACATTATATGTATCTCAGAATCAGAAGGGAACTTTCTGAAATGGCAGACTTTTGCTCTTGGATTCTGTGATCAGGAAACAGTGAACAATTCAAGTGTAGTAGGTTTGAAAATGAGCCACGTCAATGCAACTCTGCAGCAAATCCAGGGCCCCAGTACTCATAAAAACAAACTCTTACCCGTGTCGAGCAAAGCAAAATGCCATCTTCTGACACGTGATGAGGAAACAATGTGCTCCTTAGAGATTTTAGGTGTGAATCAATGTGAAGACAGCGGAGGAGAAATTAAGTCAAAGAAAGAAGAAATAGAGAGAGACTTTTATCGAGGAGGAAAAGTGACATGGGAGAACTTCTGGCTTGCAGAAGTTAAGGAAGTTGGAGAAGTGATTCAAAGAGATGCCTTTGGTGAGGTGACCAAACTTCTGAGGGACTCTCTTAAATGGAGTTCAGATCCAATGCCTGTCAAATGCATGAACATATACCATCATCCTGGCAGTGGAGGGAGTACAGTGGCAAGGCAGGTTCTGTGGAACCAAAGAGAGGATCTCAGGTGTGCAGTTGTGAAAACATCATACGCTGTTAGCACAGTTTCAGAACATGCTGTGATGCTTCGGGAGTATGAGGAAAAAGATCCCCAGAAATGTCTCCCTGTTCTCTTACTTGTTGAGGACTGTGATAATGAGTATTTAGAAGAGCTGAAGCATGAATTAGAAACAGCTGTGAACACCAAGAAAATTGCACATGGAATACCATGCTTCATTCTTCTTCGTTGTAGACGATCCCACGATTCAGAGAAAATGTCGAGGACGTCGCCTTTACTGAGCGTCTCTGTGACTCACAAACTTTCACCAGCAGAAAAAAGGCAATTCGCAGGAAAACGACGAAAGCTCGAGCAACAGTTCCAGCCAGAGTTCCTTCTGACGTTTGTCTTAATGACTGAAGAATTTGAAAAGGAATATGTGAAAAAGTTTGTACTGCATTTATTACAGGACATTGATCACACATCTCCCGTCACCCGGCTGATTCAATACGTAGCTCTGTTCAACACCTATGTGGAGAACTCTTTCATATCTCAGTCACACTGTGAAGCCCTTCTTCATCTCCAGCTCTCTATCTGTGGAGAAAGATTTCGACAACATGCATTTGAGAATTCTCTGAGTGATCAGGCTAAACTGGTCTTTATACATTTGAGAGATGAAAGAACCCACATTAACTCGATCAGAATCATCCACCAAGTGGTGGCAAAGGAAATTCTCAATCAGCTTTTGATAGACAAACAACAAAGTGAGCTTGCGCTTGAACTTCTCAGCAATGATGTACTCTTTAATCACAGATTTGGGGGAGTAGAGTACAGGAAGTTCCTTTGTGAACTGTTCTTAAGACGCTACAAAATCAGCAGAGATGATAAATCAGACACTTTTTTCTCACCCCTCATTGAGCATGTGAGACAAAATGAAAAGCCAGAAGATGCTATTAATCTTCTTAGTGAGGCTTACAAAAGATTCAACAAGGATGCATATTTTGCTCAACACCTAGCTCGTCTCTTTTACTGGTATGAAAAATTTGATGAGGCAGAGCACTGGGCAGAAACTGCAGCAAATAAAATGCCTAATAACTCCTACATTCTTGACACCAAAGGTCAGGTGTACAGAAGATGGTTCACAGCAAAATGCAAAGCAATGGAAAAGTCTCAGAAAACATCAGCATCCACAGCAGATGCCATTGAAACAGCTCTTAAAGCCATTGAATGTTTCCAAACATGTCAGATGGTAGCTGTTAAAGAAACTGGGACAATGAACAACTCAGGATACATTGGAGTTGTAGAAGTGGGGTGTAGCCTGCTGGAGCTAATTTCCTCACTTGATGGGTTCTCGAGTAAACATGAGGGTCTTTCTGAATTACAGAAGTACTTGCTCACAGAACACATTCCCAAAGAGATTGAAACACCATGGGAACACTTTCACTACAAACTCAAAAACCTTCAGCCCACAATGCACAAGGCTTTGGAGTGGATATCAGAAGAACTGAGTTACTTCCAGAAAGACCTGGATACAGATGAGGAGGAAACCTCCAAAACCTTAGAGGTGACAATACATCACCCCAAACACTGGTTGGTAAAAAAGTCCTCTGTTTATGCCAAGTTTTTCTGTGAGGTCTCACCCAGCAATACGGCCTGTAACCGTCAGTCTAGTTTAGATAACATGACTGACTTCAGCAAACGCATGGAGATCTACAAGCTTGGTGGAGGAAACTTCACAACAATCTTCTCCATCCTGGACCAGAAAAACAAAGACCAGATCAAAACTTTAGAGAACATAATTTCACTGTATCCAAAGGGTGCTAAAATGGATCAGGCAGATCTTACCAACTACATAGCATCACTCTTAGCCTTAAGTGCAGTCTCTCCTGGGTCACGTAAGCTGGCTGCCTTCAAAGATCTGCAAAGGCTTAGCCGTTCATTTCTTCAAGACAAATCAAAATGCCCATCAAATGCTCTGTTTCTGTGCACCCTGGTGTTTTGGCCAGAAGACAGAGACACTGATCAAGAAAAAGAGGACAAATATAAAACCATTCTTACTGCTGTCAGATTCCTCCAAGAAACATACTGGACCAAAATGAAGGATATCCCTCCGAGAAAGAGACGTATTTTCACTCACTTCTACCTGGGAAATGGAGCTGGATATTACAAGTTTGTCCATAAGAGTAAGATTAGAAACTTCGCCTCAGTTACAGAAAAGCGTCTGAAATGGGTAGAAGGGGAAATGTTCAAAATGCCAGAAATTGCTAGAGAGCTTAAGCGTGTAAACGGCTGGACAGAGGATGGACGTGTTTACCTCCAGGGTCCTAAAGAGAAAAAGTTTTCCATTCATCCCCTTAATGAAAGTTCAGTGCCTGCTGGAAACGAAAACGTCACCTTCTATCTAGGCTTCACATTCAGGGGACCTGTTGCGTGTCACATCACAATAAGAAAATAGTCAAAAGTAAAATTACTAAAGATGGAAACCATAAAGAAACGTCTCTAATACCTGAGACATGATAGCTAACCTTCACAAGCGTCTATACTGCATAAGGTGGAGTGTAAAAGGCCATTAAATAAATGTTAACATAGATTTTATATTATTGTGTAACTGACTGTGTATATTTTTATGATTCAGCAGACCTGCCAACCTTTCCTTATCTTACACAGGAACTCTGAGTGTGCTGCTACGAGTTATCACTAAAAATACACACAAAAAAAAGCAGTCTTCTTATTTCCCTGTTAAAAACAGCAGATGAGCCAATTGACATATGAATGTGGAATGATTGACAGTTGTGTAGGTGAAAGCCCCACCCCCTTCCCTCCATCTCGTCTTGGGTTAAGTGTTGTTGTCTTGATTTTCCCACTTGAAACATGTCCTCACATGGCATCCTTGATTTCTGTTCCGGTAAATGGAGAATGTTTTGAGTTCATTAACGTAAAATAAAATCAGTGTGTTAGCGAACACTCCACATGTCTATAGATAACATCAGTTCATGAGATTTATTACAGATGGCGCTCACATTTTAGCCACCAAAGATTTTTCAACAGACTGTCAAATAAAGTAATGTTAATGATAATTAGAAGGCGATTATAAAGCCTCCTGTGCTGGTCAGATGCGTTCAAACAGTTGGAGCTGTAGATCAATAACATTACTCCATTTCAGGGTTGACAAGTCCAGCAGAATAAACAGAATCTGTGTGTTTTCTCTCTTTGGTCTGAAAGAGTCTTTTATTCAGGATAATCAGAGACTAGGCAGAAGTTCAAAATCAAAAACTTTAGCAAAGTTCAATACCAGCAAAAACAGCAAATCCAAGGGCGAGAGCAGTAATCCAATATCCGAGAAACGTAAACGGGGTTGAAAGCCAGAATAAACAGTCCATAGAAAAATTGCTTGGTAAACATCAGAACCAAGGAACGAACAAATACTTCACGCTGAGCGAAGCGAATAAAGTCCTTAAATACTGTATGCGTGAGTGAACTTCAGAATTGACTACAGGTGTGTGCTTAGAATGAAGGTGATTGTGAGTGTGGGCGTGAGGGAGTGTCATGGGGAGTGTAGTCCGGGGCGGCCATGTTTGTAGGCCGCTGTGAGTTCTGGGAAATGGAGTCGCGCTGGCGGCGTGATCTAACAAAAATATAATATATAAACAAATATAAAATAACAAAAAAAATATAAACTTGTTTAAATGACAAGAAATAAATGCTAACTTCTCAGATAGTGTTTTTTCCTTTAAGTAGTTTTGCCTACTATATTGATACTAATCAGTTTTGCGAGGCCTCCGGATGACCTTCACCATGCCATGTGAACACTTCCTGGTCATGTGACATGGCATTTATGTTATGTCAAACTTAAAGTCCTCCTTTTCCAGTTACATAGGAGAATAGTGGTTTTGTATTATTGCCTATCAAAAAATTGGAGATAAATTTATTGTTGTCATATGGCAACACCATGCAGTAAAGGGTTAAATACTCTGACTCTCAATGTTCAATATTTGGAATATGTCATATCTGTCACTCTTTTAGTCTTGGTATGATCTCAGAACACCTCAAGGTCAGAGGTGACCCAGTGTCAGGTTCCGCCAACTTCTCTCTTATCTTTATCTTCTTTCTCTGCTCTAAACATAAACTGGCCTCTTGGTCTCGAAAGATGATCTATAGATACTATTTCTAACAATGGTGCCATGACCTGGATGGGACACTAAAACCTCTCTGGGGAGACATGGCATTATTGAGTTCTTTTCCTTGTAAGACAGGAGAATAATAATAATAATAATAATAATAATAATATTAATAATAATAACAATAATAAGTTACATTTATATAGCGCTTTTCTAGACACTCAAAG
>JAMFTF010000039.1:320000-322500 GCA_023630585.1 Cranoglanis bouderius
TTTACAAATAAAGTGAATGTGCTGCAGTTCCACATGTTCCAGCTGTTTGACCGCCAAGATTTTATCAGTTCTTTTATCAGTTATCTCTTCACCTGCTATTAGATTTTCACCTTCAAATCACCTTCACACGACTTCCTGTTTCATCTGAATAATCTCCGTTCCATTGTTGTGAAACCAAACCTGCTGTTCCTTCATCTTATAGATCACAACTATACTGCTGGCCTCATCTATTTAAATAACCCCGCCCCCTTTGTTACACACAGCAGGTGTGTGTGTGTGTATGGTGTAGTGCATGTTTGAGTGAGTAGTGTACAGTATGTAGTGTACTTTGTAAGAATAGCGTGTAGTGTGCAGTGTGTAGTGTAACTGTAGTGTGCAGTGTGTAGTGTAACTGTAGTGTGCAGTGTAGTATGTAGTGTTTAGTGTTTCATGTAGTGTTTAGTAATATAGTATGTAGTGTTTAGTGTTTCATGTAGTGTTTAGTAATGTAGTGTGTAGTGTTTAATGTTTCATGTAGTGTTTAGTAATGTAGTATAGTGTTTCATGTAGTGTAGTGTGTAGTGTTTAGAGTAGTGTTTAGTAATGTAGTGTAGTATTTCATGTAGTGTTTAGTAATGTAGTGTGTAGTGTTTAGTAATGTAGTGTAGTGTGTAGTGTTTAGTGTAATGTTTAGTAATGTAGTGTAGTATTTCATGTAGTGTTTAGTAATGTAGTGTAGTGTGTAGTGTTTAGTGTAATGTTTAGTAATGTAGTGTTTCATGTAGTGTAGTGTGTAGTGTTTCATATAGTGTTTAGTAGTGTAGTGTTTAGTGTAGTGTTTAGTAATGTAGTGTAGTGTTTCATGTAGTGTTTAGTAATGTAGTGTACTGTGTAGTGTTTAGTGTAATGTTTAGTAATGTAGTGTTTCATGTAGTGTAGTGTGTAGTGTTTCATATAGTGTTTAGTAGTGTAGTGTTTAGTGTAGTGTTTAGTAATGTAGTGTAGTGTTTCATGTAGTGTTTAGTAATGTAGTGTAGTGTTTCATGTAGTGTTTAGTAATGTAGTGTGTAGTGTTTAGTAATGTAGTGTAGTGTGTAGTGTTTAGTGTAGTGTTTAGTAATGTAGTGTAGTGTGTAGTGTTTAGTGTAATGTTTAGTAATGTAGTGTTTCATGTAGTGTAGTGTGTAGTGTTTCATATAGTGTTTAGTAATGTAGTGTGTAGTGTTTAGTAATGTAGTGTAGTGTTTCATGTAGTGTTTAGTAATGTAGTGTTTAGTGTTTAGTAATGTAGTGTTTAGTGTTTAGTAATGTAGTGTAGTGTGTAGTGTTTAGTGTAGTGTTTAGTAATGTAGTGTGTAATGTTTAGTAATGTAGTGTAGTGTGTAGTGTTTAGTGTAATGCTTAGTAATGTAGTGTAGTGTTTCATGTAGTGTTTAGTAATGTAGTGTTTCATGTAGTGTTTAGTAGTGTAGTGTTTCATGTAGTGTAGTGTGTAGTGTTTATTGTAGTGTTTAGTAATGTAGTGTAGTGTTTCATGTAGTGTTTAGTAATGTGGTGTAGTGTGTAGTGTTTCATGTAGTGTTTAGTAATGTAGTGTAGAGTTTAGTAATGTATTGGTGTGTAGTGTTTAGTAGTAATGTAGTGTTTCATGTAGTGTTTAGTAGTGTAGTGTTTCATGTAGTGTAGTGTGTAGTGTTTATTGTAGTGTTTAGTAATGTAGTGTAGTGTTTCATGTAGTGTTTAGTAATGTAGTGTGTAGTGTGTAGTGTTTCATGTAGTGTTTAGTAATGTATTGGTGTGTAGTGTTTAGTAGTAATGTAGTGTTTCATGTAGTGTTTAGTAGTGTAGTGTTTCATGTAGTGTAGTGTGTAGTGTTTAATGTCGGCTCGCTGAGTGTTTAATGTCGGCTCCCTGAGTGTTTCATGTAGTGTTTAGTGATGTAGTGTGTAGTGTTTCATGTAGTGTTTAGTAATGTAGTGTAGAGTTTAGTAATGTATTGGTGTGTAGTGTTTAGTAGTAATGTAGTGTAGTGTGTAGTGTGTAGAAATGTAGTGTCTGACTCGGCTCCCTGAGTGTTTAATGTCGGCTCCCTGAGTGTTTAATGTCGGCTCGCTGAGTGTTTAATGTCGGCTCCCTGAGTGTTTAATGTCGGCTCCCTGAGTGTTTAATGTCGGCTCGCTGAGTGTTTAATGTCACCTCACTGAGTGTTTAATGTCGGCTCCCTGAGTGTTTGTCGGCTCCCTGAGTGTTTAATGTCACCTCCCTGAGTGTTTAATGTCGGCTCCCTGAGTGTTTAATGTCACCTCCCTGAGTGTTTAATGTCACCTCCCTGAGTGTTTAATGTCGGCTCCCTGAGTGTTTAATGTCGGCTCCCTGAGTGTTTAATGTCGGCTCGCTGAGTGTTTAATGTCGGCTCCCTGAGTGTTTAATGTCGGCTCCCTGAGTGTTTAATGTCACCTCCCTGAGTGTTTAATGTCGGCTCCCTGAGTGTTTAATGTCGGCTCCCTGAGTGTTTAATGTC
>JAMFTF010000039.1:332500-337500 GCA_023630585.1 Cranoglanis bouderius
AATATATCACTAAAATCTCAGCTGTTGAATATTAATGAAGATGAAACAAATCAAAGTGTAAATGTGGTGCTGATGTGTTCAGTAAATGTTCAGTCCGTCTCCCATCTGTGTGTCATTAGCGTTACACTCACACTTGGCCGGTGTAGTGCAGGCTGTGTGATTTGAGACGTGACCCGTTCTCAGGAGTTACAGCAGCACTTTCACTGATGAACGGTTTTAGCCACATTAGCCTTTAACTGCAGATTAGCGCAGAATCACTGCCTGCTTTCCCTTTTCTTTTAAAACCCCTCAGGAGAGCCGTAATCACAACAACAGACATGATCAATCTCAATCTAATCAGTGTATCAGACTCACACACACACACACACACACACACACACACACACACACACACAGTGTCTGAGTACCGTCACTGTATACCTCCACTGTGTTTGTGGAATGTTGTTTCTATAAAATACTCGACTGTGTTTCAGTTTCAGTTCGAGATGAAGAGTAAACTCCTCTACTCACTACACACATCACTACACACAACATCACTACACACAACATCACTACACATAACATCACTACACACAACACTACACACACAACATCACTACACACATCACTACACACAACATCACTACACACAACATCACTACACACAACATCACTACACATAACACTACACACACAACATCACTACACACAACATCACTACACATAACACTACACACAACACACACAACATCACTACACACAACATCACTACACACAACATCACTACACATAACACTACACACAACACACAACATCACTACACACTTCACTACACACATCACTACACACATCACACACAACATCACTACACACAACATCACTACACACAACACTACACACATCACACACAACATCACTACACACAACACTACACACAACATCACTACACACAACACTACACACAACACTACACACATCACTACACACAACATCACTACACACAACACTACACACAACACACACAACATCACTACACACATCACTACACACATCACACACAACATCACTACACACAACACTACACACAACATCACTACACACAACATCACTACACACAACATCACTACACACAACATCACTACACACATCACTACACACAACATCACTACACACAACACTACACACAACATCACTACACACAACACTACACACAACATCACTATGACACTACACACATGTTTCATCCCAGAACTGAATAACACACACACACACACACACACACACACACACACACACACTGTAGCCACCGAGCTTGCGGCTGCTCATTAGCCACTAATTATCTGCTAACACACACACACTTTATTTAGTAACAATGAAAACATGGATATTGTGTGTGTGTGTGTGTGTGTGTGTGTGTGTGTGTGTGTGTGTGTGTGTGTGTGTGTGTGTGTGTGGAGGGGGTTGGGGGGTTGATCAGAGTTCAGTAGTTCGCTGTATAAAAAATGATCAGCACTGGAAGGTTAATGGAGGTCAGTGTAATGCAGCAGCTAGCTGTACGCTAACACTTTCTCATTTCACATTTCACTACATCAGCATTTACACACTGAACACATTTCACACTGAACACACAAACCTGAGGGAGGACAGGGTTCTGCTCACTTCTTCACTTGGTGAAATGAGCTTTGTTTTGGCTGCATGTACACTATATGGCCAAAAGTATGTGCCCCCCTGACCATCACACCCGTATGTGTTTCTTCCCCAAAATGTTACCACAAAGTCTGAAGCACACAGTTGTACAGAACGTCTCTGTACACTGTAGCTTTACAGTTTCCCTTCACTGGAACTAAGAGGCCCAAACCTGTTCCAGCACGACACAAAGTGCACAAAGCGAGCTCCATGAAGACATGGTGTGTGAAGGCTGGAAGAAGGTAGAAGAACTGGAGTGTCCTGCACAGAGCCCTGACCTCAACCCCACTGAACACCTTTGGGATGAACTGGAACTGGAGCCTCCTCACCAAACATCAGCATCTGACCTCAACCTCACTAACGCTCTTGTAGCTGAATGAACACTAATCCCCACAGCCACGCCCCAAAATCTAGTGGAAAGCCTTCACAGAAGAGTGGAGCTCATTATAACAGCAAACACCGGGGGAATAAATCTGGAATGGGACGTTCAACAGGGACATATGGGTGTGATGGTCAGGGGTGGCCATATAGTGTAGATCACACTCATTATTATTATCATTTTGGTTTCTACTGAATATTCTGTGAGCTCTCACACAAAAAGTAACACCGACAACATCAATAATAATAATAATAATAATAATAATAATAATAATAACAATAATAGCAATAATAATAATAATAATAATAATAATAATAATAATAATAATAACAATAAAAACAAATAAAACTGCAGCGTGACATTCAGAACCTACTGCACAATACTGAATTCCAGAAATAATCAAACCCCTTCTAAAAATAATCAATTCTTCCCTTAGCACTGGCTATGTACCTAAATCATTTAAACTAGCAGTTATCAAACCCCTGATTAAAAAACCTGACCCCGACCCCTCGACCTACAGGCCAATATCAAATCTCCCCTTTATCTCCAAATCTTAGAAAAGGTTGTAGCACAGCAGCTATGCTCGTACCTAAATAGGAATAACATTCATGAAATGACCTACTACTGGCCTCTGATCAGGGTTGTGTCTCCATGCTTGTGTTGTTTGACCTTAGTGCAGCTTTTGATACAATTGATCAGACTATTCTCCTTGGTAGATTAGAAAACGTTGTTGGCATTAAGGGAACGGCCCTCTCCTGGCTCAGGTCGTATCTGACTGACCGTCATCAGTTCGTAGATGTTAATGGTGAATTCTCTGTGCATACTGAGGTAAAGTGTGGTGTTCCACAAGGTTCTGTTTTAGGCCCACTGCTCTTTTCTTTATATATGCTACCTCTGGGTCAAATTATTCATAAATATGGAACATTGGTGTGATTATTGACTCCAGTTTTTCATTTGAAGCTCATGTAGATGATACTCCTGAGATGTTAATGATCCCGACCCCTTCTGCTCTCCGGACCTGCCTGATCCATCCTGATGCCCTTCTTCTGGTTGGAGATCTCGTGAATTGGAAGTCACATGCTGCTGCTGAGGCCCCACACGGTGCAGCCTAAAGATCATTGAGATTACTGAGGATGTTTCCACTTAAAAACCATAAAGATGGAGCTTTGGACCTCAGTTCATATGAACAGTTATGCTATTCCTCATATCGTCTCAGGGAGTTTTTCCTCACCACCGTCGCCTCTGGCTGCTCATTAGGGATAAATTCATACATTTAAATATCTATATCCTGAATTTATATATTTCTGTAAAGCTGCTAATGTCCACTGTTAAAAGCTCTATACAAATAAAACTGAATTTAATCGAATATTCTGATGCTCTCCACTTGCTTTATAAATAATATTCCTCTTCCTATTATTATTATTATTATTATTATTATTATTATTATTATTATTATTATTATTATTATTATTATTAAGGTTCTAGTGAGGCTCTTTACTCACTGTGTGTTAGAACATTCTCAGTGACTCATCTGAGTGTGAGGTGCTGATCAGTTCTCTGGGGAAGCTTGTCACAGTTTTTGTAAAGCTTTTTTCAGGTTATTTCTCGGTGTGGTTCTGCTGAACACAGACTGTTTTCTGCTCTTCAAAAAAGGGTTCTTATTCACTTCTTACAGTTGGACAGTTAGAGAGCTGCTGAGTCTCTCAAGCTCCAGATGTTCTAGACCTGGAACTGACCAGTAGACCGTGAGGTTCTAAAAGGTTTTATGATTTATTTTCATGACAGTGAAAACAATGAAACATTAAAATGTGTCACAAAATCAGTAGGAAAAAAACTAATGTTCTGTAACCATAGTAACCACTCACTGTTTAAACACCAGTGCTCAGAGTTTAAGCCCCGCCCTTTGGCCAATACAAGCCCCTCCCATTACACAGTTTAAGCCCCTTCCAGTGACCAGTTTAAACATCACATTTGGCCCACAGTTTAAAAAAAGGTTCTTCATCATCATCAAAAGCATCAGAAGTCCAGTGTGTGTGTGTGTGTGTGTGTGTGTGTGTGTGTGTGTGTGTGTGTGTGTGTCATGTGTGTACAGACGTAGTGAGTTCAGGCAGTGGTGTTTGAGAAACATCTCGACAGTGGGTCAGTGAGTTTTTGTGAAGCTCGACACTGAAGGCTGCTGCAGGAGGAGCAGCAGGAGCAGGAGGAGGAGCAGGAGGGGGAGGAGGAGGAGGAGGAGGAGGAGTGTTAGCACTGAGGTTAGCGCTCTGCAGCTGTGTCCTGTACTGCACAAAGCTGCACGTCTTCATCATGATGGCCAGCACGTTCTTCCCCAGGAGGATCCCCGAGACGCGGCCGTCTTTGTACAGCAGCATGTTTCCTCCTCGGATGAAGATGGTGACGATGTTGATGGTGATGAGGCTCAGGATGGGGTAGAGCATCATCTTGTGTGGGCTGATGTTGACACCCTGCATGCTAATCTCGCTCAGGCTAACGCACGGCAGCACCAGCAGCAGGATGTAGCAGTAGAAGAACATCAAGCCCTCAGCCCACAGCGGGAAACCTTTCTTCTGAGGCTCCCATAGGTTGGCCTGGATGTCCAGAACGTCCAGGAGGTCCACTACCACCCAGAAGAGCCGGTTCCGTATCTCCTCCTTTTTCCTAAATGCTCTGACATACTCCATGTGATCCACAGCGACCAGAATAATGAACAATACAGGAACGCACACGGAGAGGAGCAGCGTTAAAGCTTTACGTGTCAGAGCGTCCAGACTCTTCCGGTCCGATTTGTAGTTCTGGTAGATGAAGTAGACTTTGATCTCCAAAACAAAAATGTAGAGGAACCAGAGGATCATGGCGTATCCACGTTTTGCGGTCCTGAGCTCGGTTCCGACCCAGACGGCGACGTAGCGCAGCGCGATGAGGAAGCACACGTCGCCCACGCTCACCACAATGAACA
>JAMFTF010000039.1:342500-347500 GCA_023630585.1 Cranoglanis bouderius
TATTGGTGTTGATGTAGTTGGTGTTGATGTAGTTGGTGGTGTTGATGTTGTTGGTAGTGATGTTTATGTTGGTGTTGTTATATTGTTGATGGTGGTGGTGGTGGTGTTAATGGTGTTATTGCTTATGTTGTTGTTGGTGGTGGTGGTGCTGTTGTTGCTGTTGTTGGTGGTGATGTTAGTGGTGCTGTTGATATTGGTGACATTGTTGGTGGTGTTATTGTTGATGTGGTTGTTGGTGTTGATCATCTGATCATCTCCACCTTCTCACTGCACTTCTCATGGCACACTGATGAGTGTTTTTATTAATATCCTGAAACATCACACTCCAGTCCTTCTGTAGTGTTTATGAAGTAAGAAGAGCAGGAGCAAGCTGCAGAGTTCTCCAGTTTTATGTTAAAACATCTCATAATAAACAGGGATGTACTAACTCTTCCTCTCCCCAATACCCCCCCCCTCCTTCCTCCCCCCCTTCCCCCTGAAATCCCACCCCTGAAATCCCACCCCCAATTCCCACAAACTACACCCCAATCTCAGCAAATTCCAACCCCAATCCCCACAAACCACACCCCAATCCCCACAAATCCCATCCCCAATTCCCACAAACCACACCCCAGTCCCCACAAATCACACCCCAATCCCCACAAACCACACCCCCAATCCCCACAAACCACACCCCAAATTGTGTGCCACCTTCAATCCCCCCAAAATTATTTTTCATTCTAATTAGAAAGTATTTATAATAAAATATTTGTTCTTTTTCAGTGTGAATGTTCAGTTACAGGACATTTTGAGTCTGCTGTGTAGTCGAGGTACATCCCCAACGCCGGCTGAAGCTTTTTCCTGCAGTTGTTTCAGGAGAAGCTGCTGCATGGTGATGAAGCATAAAAGTCTTCACATGGAGATCCATGGAGCAGTGATGTTGGATCACCATATCGAGCAGCAGGAATTTAAAAAATCTACTGCAGAGCACTAACTTCGTTGTGTTCCAGGTCAGTAAGTATGTCATGTCTCTTGCTAATAGCGCGCATGCTAAACAGAGACAGCTCGCTGTGAGCTCGAGCTTTCATTCAAACCACAATAAACTTATGGTTCTGTCATCTGTCCTTGTGTCTAATTTGTACGTTGAATGTACAAGTGTATGTTTAGTTTAATTATTTTTACATTCTATTCTTCTAAAAGAATTTTGGGTAAAGAACCTGATAACAGAGTAAATAATCCACCTCGTTCATATTCATTACACCACGACTGTATTTCATATGGGCCTTCTCAGTCACTGCTGATGACATGCTATGGATGTCAGCACAAATCTAGGGGGCGTGTCCCTCTGTGTAATCACATGATACAGCTGTCACTGATTGGCTGCATGAATCTACCTTCTGGCTGAGGAAGGAATCAGCCTCGCTTCTCACTTCTCGCTTCTTCACACCATTCTGCGTGTGTTTATTACAGTGTGTTGGTGCTGCTATTGCGCTCGCTTCCAAAACAAATACAAAATCTGGTGTGGATGTGAGAAATAAAATAAATAAAAAATAAATAAAATAAAACCTTATATTGGTGAAATCATCTTCATTGCAGTTACACAGTTAATCTTCACATCCCAACACTTTCCTGGCCTTCACACTCCGGATGTGTTAATCAGCTGCAGCAGTGAGAGGGTTAAATCTGTTCATTGACGCTTTGTTAAATTTTAACGAGGCTCCTTTATATTAAACATTCAGCGGTGCGGTAACTCCGCCCCCTCCTTCCATTTATATAACAGGAATAAAGTCATAGTGTGAAATCTTTATTGGTCTACACACACTCCTGATCCACTCACTCATCACCTGCTTTAAATTCTGCACTAAAACTGGAACTGAAGCTGAAAGTGACTTTTATTTTAATTCACTGTTTTATTCAGAACCTGAACTGTCCTGTTTACAACCTACTCAACACCTTTACTGTGCTTTCCTGCACGCTGCTGTCGTCGTACCCCTTCTTACACAGGTACCATGTGACCTAACCTGGGACATGTGGGCGGAGCTAAACACAATGCACAGAATCATCAGATTAACGCCTCTTCAGCAGTGCACTGACTGTCTCATTTTTCTGGAAGAGTTAAAAGGAGATATTACAACAGTTTTAAACAACAGTTTTGAGGTGTTTTATTGATTTTCCTGCAGTAACGTTTTCTTTGATTTCACATTTCCTCCCTGAGCTCTGAGTAAAATCCAGTATATAGATGCTGGTTCAGTGTTCAGTGGTTTCAGTGGTTTCAGTGGTTTCAGTGTTCAGTGTTCAGTGTTCAGTGTTCAGTGTTCAGTGTGTTCAGTGTGTTCAGTGGTTCAGTGTTCAATGTTTTCAGTGGTTCAGTGGTTTCAGTGTTCAGTGGTCTCAGTGGTTCGGGGTTCAGTGGTTCAGTGGTTCAGTGGTTCAGGGTTCAGGGTTCAGTGGTTCAGTTTTCGGTGGTTCGGTGGTTCGGTGTTTGGTGTTTGGTGTTTGGTGTTTGGTGTTTGGTGTTTGGTGGTTTCAGTGGTTCAGTGTTTTCTGTGGTTCAGTGGTTCAGTGGTTCAGTGGTTCAGTGGTTCAGTGTTTTCAGTGGTTCAGAGTGTTCAGTGGTTCAGAGTGTTCAGTGGTTCAGAGTTCAGTGTTCAGTGTTCAGTGTTCAGTGTTCAGTGTTCAGTGTTCAGTGTTTTCAGTGTTTTCAGTGTGTTCAGTGTTCAGTGTTTTCAGTGGTTCAGTGTTCAGTTGTTTCAGTGTTTTCAGTGGTTCAGTGGTTCAGTGTTTTCAGTGTTCAGTTCTCACTGCAACAAGGAAGTAAATTAAAACTTGTCTGTGTGGCTGAGACTCAGTGGCTCCAGTCGAGTAGAAATATAAACCGTATATAAACTCAGTAACAGAAAGAGATTCTGTTTCCTTCAGCAGGTTTAAACAGATCAGTGCTGAGACATAGAAACAACACACACTCCACATTTCAACTGAAGTGTAAAATCTATAAGTGTTGTAAAGTGTGTAAAATGCAGGGAGGTGAGTGTGAGGCGATCAGAGAGACAGCTGCAGTTGCTCTTCACTCAGTGATGAAAGTAATGATGGAGATAAAAAACTGTCATTCTGCTCAATTTCAGCTCTTTTTTCCACAGACTTTTCTCCACTTATCAGTCCATTCACACACACTGCAGTCCATATCACACACACACACACGCATACACACACACACACACTGCAGTCCATATCACACACACACACACACGCACACACACACACTGCAGTCTGTATCACACACACACACACACACACACACACACACACACACACACACACACACACACACACTGCAGTCCATATCACACACAAACACACACACACTCTGGTCTGTATCACACACACACACACACACACACACACTGCAGTCTGTATCACACACACACACACACACACACTGCAGTCTGTATCACACACACACACACACACACACACACACACACACTGCAGTCTGTATCACACACACACACACACACACACACACTGCAGTCTGTATCACACACACACACACACACACACACACACACACACACACACACTGCAGTCCATATCACACACACACACACACACACACACACACACACTGCAGTCTGTATCACACACACACACAGACACACACACACACTGCAGTCTGTATCACACACACACACACACACACACACACACACACACACACACACACTGCAGTCCACATCAAACACACACACACACACACACTGCAGTCTGTATCACACACACACACACACACACACACACACTGCAGTCTGTATCACACACACACACACACACACACACACACACACACACACACACACTGCAGTCCATATCACACACACACACACACTGCAGTCTGTATCACACACACACACACACACACACACACACACACACACTGCAGTCCATATCACACACACACACACACGCACACACACACACACACACACACACTGCAGTCTGTATCACACACACACACACACACACACACACACACACACACACACACACTGCAGTCCATATCACACACAAACACACACACACTCTGGTCTGTATCACACACACACACAGACACACACACACACTGCAGTCTGTATCACACACACACACACACACACACACACACACACACACACACACACTGCAGTCCACATCAAACACACACACACACACACACTGCAGTCTGTATCACACACACACACACACACACACACACTGCAGTCTGTATCACACACACACACACACACACACACACTGCAGTCTGTATCACACACACACACACACACACACACACACACACACACACACACACTGCAGTCCATATCAAACTACACACACACACACACTGCAGTCTGTATCACACACACACACACACACTGCAGTCTGTATCACACACACACACACTGCAGTCTGTATCACACACACACACACACACACACACACACACTGCAGTCCATATCTCACACACACACACACACACACACACACACACACTCCACACTGTATCACACACACACACACACACACACACACACACACTGCAGTCTGTATCACACACACACACACACACACACTGCAGTCTGTATCACACACACACACACACACACACACACTGCAGTCCATATCACACACACACACACACACACACACACACACACTGCAGTCCATATCACCCACACACACCCACACTCCCAGACACACACACTGCAGTCCATATCACCCACACACACACACACACACACACACACTGCAGTCTGTATCACACACACACACACACACACTGCAGTCTGTATCACACACACACACACTGCAGTCTGTATCACACACACACACACACACACACACACACACACACACACTGCAGTCCATATCACACACAAACACACACACACTCTGGTCTCTATCACACACACACACACCCCCACACAGCAGTCTGTATCTCACACACACACACACACACACCCACACACACACACACACACTGCAGT
>JAMFTF010000039.1:352500-357500 GCA_023630585.1 Cranoglanis bouderius
TGTGTGTGTGTGTGAATGTGTGTGTGTGTATGAATGTGTGTGTGAAGGTGTGTGTGTGAATGTGTGTGTGTGTATGAATGTGTGTGTGAATGTGTGTGTGTGTGTGTGTGAATGTGTGTGTGTGAAGGTGTGTGTGTTTGTGTGTGAATGTGTGTGTGTGAAGGTGTGTGTGTGTGTGTGAATGTGTGTGTGAATGTGTGTGTGTGTGCGCATGTGAATGTGTGTGTGAAGGTGTGTGTGGGTGTGTGTGAAGGTGTGTGTGTGTGTGTGTGTGTGAAGGTGTGTGTGTGTTTGTGTGTGTTTGTGTGTGAATGTGTGTGTGTGAAGGTGTGTGTGTGTGTGTGTGTGTGTGTGTGTGAATGTGTGTGTGTGTGTGTGTGAAGGTGTGTGTGTGTGTGTGTGTGTGTGTGTGTGTGTGTGAAGGTGTGTGTGTGTGTGTGTGTGTGTGTGTGAAGGTGTGTGTATGAATGTGTGTGTGAAAGGTGTGTGTGTGTATGAATGTGTGTGTGTGTGTGTGTGAATGTGTTTGTGTGAAGGTGTGTGTGAATGTGTGTGTGTGTGTGTGTGTGTGTGTGTGAAGGTGTGGTGTGAAGAGTGTGAATGTGTGTGTGTGTGTGTGAATGTGTGTGTGAATGTGTGTGTGTGCGCATGTGAATGTGTGTGTGAAGGTGTGTGTGTGTGTGTGTGAAGGTGTGTGTGAAGGTGTGTGTGAAGGTGTGTGTGAAGGTGTGTGTGTGTGTGTGAAGGTGTGTGTGTGTTTGTGTGTTTGTGTGTGAATGTGTGTGTTTGTGTGTGAATGTGTGTGTGTGTGTGTGTGTGTGTGAAGGTGTGTGTGTGTGTGTGTGTGTGTGAAGGTGTGTGTGTGTGTGTGTGTGTGTGTGAAGGTGTGTGTGTGTGTGTGTGTGTGTGAAGGTGTGTGTGTGTGTGTGTGTGAAGGTGTGTGTGTGTGTGTGTGTGTGTGAAGGTGTGTGTGTGTGTGTGTGTGAAGGTGTGTGTGTGTGTGTGTGAAGGTGTGTGTGTGTGTGTGTGTGTGTGTGTGTGAAGGTGTGTGTGTGTGTGTGTGTGAGAATGTGTGTGTGTGAAGGTGTGTGTGTGTGTGTGTGTGTGTGAATGTGTGTGTGGTGTGTGTGTGAATGTGTGTGTGAAGGTGTGTGTGTGTGTGTGTGTGTGTGTGTGTGTGTGTGTGTGTGTGTGAGTGTGTGTGTGTGAGGGTGTGTGTGTGTGTGTGTGTGTGTGTGTGTGTGTGTGTGTGTGTGTGTGTGTGTGTGTGTGTGTGTGAAGGTGTGTGTAGCTTCAGGATGATGGGACACACTGGAGTGTTTAACAGAAACAGGTCGATGTGGTCGGTGATCAGATTTAAAGGGCAACACTGAAATTTCACAAACTAATATCATGTCTCACCGACTCGATACACAACGATGATGAGGAGACTCACACTGTGACAAACACACAAACACACTGTGTGACAAACACACTGTGTGACAAACACACACAAACACACTGTGTGACTTAAACACACACAAACACACTGTGTGACAAACACACACAAACACACTGTGTGACAAACACACACAAACACACTGTGTGACTTAAACACACACAAACACAGGCCTCTATGTCATGTTATAATGTCATTAATGTTATTAATTGTCATTGTATAATTATTGTTGTTGTTGTTATTAAAGTTATTAAATAAAAGTTTGATGTGACTTCAGACTGAAGGAGGCGACTCGGAGCTGCAGCTGTGAGAGCGATGTGAAGCTGCTGAGTGTTTCTGTGGTGTTTGTTGGTTGGTGTTTGTTGGTGGTGTTTGTTGGTTGGTGTTTGTTGGTGGTGTTTGTTGGTTGGTGTTTGTTGGTGGTGTTTGTTGGTTGGTGTTTGTTGGTGGTGTTTTGAGCTGCATGTTGAAGGCGGAGATGAAAACCAGGTTCTGAACATGATAAAGTTGGAGCTGGTGATTTATTGGGACTGCAGAGGAGCTGTGAAGTTATTTTATTATCACATCACTGTAATTAATGAGATTAATGAGCGTCCTTCAACCCATACAGGTCATCAGCTCATTATCACACACACACATACACCACATACACTCAGCAGGAAACATCTTCATCAGCCTTCATCCTTCACACACTCCGTGTTTTACACGTTCAGAGCTCGAAGTGAACGCAGGAATTATTTATCACATTTATTAAACTGTCAGTGTTTCACTACACAAACGAGCAGCACTCAAAACTCAACACTACATTTATAACACTGTGTGTGTGTGTGTGTGTGTGTGTGTGTGTGTGTGTGTGTGAGATACTGAGTGATGTGGTGGTGTGATGATGTGGAGTTGATTATTTTCCTAATTTTGCACTAAGATTGCTGCTTTAATGAGGTGTTCAAAGTCAAGTCAAACGTTTATTGTCATATGCACAGAGAGGAAAAACAGGTTTCCCTGTACAATGAAATTCTTTCTTTGCTGTCCACAATGAATGCCAGGACAAGTACAAACTATGTAGAATAAAAAATAATAATAATAATAATAATAAAAAAACAGACATACATACACACACAAACATAATAAATAAAAAATAAAAAATAAGAAATATAAGAAATATAAGAATAAACTATGTAATATAAGATACAGACTATGGATGCATATATACATATCCATATATATATATATATATATATATATATATATATATATATATATATATATACACACATATATATACACACACATGCATACATATGCAAATGTGCAACATTAACTATGTGTAAGAAATTTATACAGTATGTGTGGAATTGAAAGCAACTACAAATAGCAGCAGTGACATTGATAGATGTGCAAACTGAGATGAAGCTCCTTAATAGTAGCAGCAATAATATTAGTAGAAATATGCAATGATAATAGCAGCAGTAGTAACTTAAATGTGCAAATTGACACAACAGTTAATCCAACTGTTCTCTGAGATGGTTCAGACTGGTCTGTGTCCACTGGTTATCCATTTAAGTGTCTGATAGCTGAGGGGTAGAAGGACTTCCTTAGTCTAGAAGTCCTGCATTTCACACTACTATACCTCCATGCTGGGGGTGGGTGAGGTCCTTAAGGATGGAGGCAGCTCTCCTGTGGACTCTGCGATGGTAAATGGCCTGCAGAGAGGGCAGTGGAGTCCTGATGATCTTCTCAGCAGTCTTCACAATTCTCTGCAGACGTTTGCGGTCCCTCACAGTAGTGTTGCCATATGACACGGTGATGCAGCTGGTCAAGACGCTCTTAACAACACAGCTGTAGAAGTTGTTGAGGATCTTAGTAGACATGCCAAACTTCCTCAGTCTTCTCAGGAAGTACAGCCGCTGTTGTGCTTTCTTAACCAGTTGGGTGGTGTTGAGTATCCAGGTGAGGTCCTCGCTGATATGGACCCCCAGGTATTTAAAACTACTCACCCTCTCAATTTCAAGCTCTTGGATAAGCAGTGGCTGATGAGTTCTCCTCTTTTTCTTCATGTCCACCATCATCTCCTTTGTCTTGTCCGTGTTGAGGGTAAGGTTGTTGTCCTCACACCACGTTACAAGACTGGCCACCTCCCTCCTGTAGGCTGGTTCATCTCCATCAGTGATGCGTCCTATCACTACAGTGTCGTCGGCAAACGGATCAAGAGTCTGAGCATTAACACAGTGTTTATTCAGTGAGTGTTAATGAAGGGGAGTGAAGTTTATTCAGTGAGTGTTAATGAAGGGGAGTGAAGTTTATTCAGTGAGTGTTAATGAAGGGGAGTGAAGTTTATTCAGTGAGTGTTAATGAAGGGGAGTGAAGTTTATTCAGTGAGTGTTAATGAAGGGGACTGAACACTGTGCCGGTGAATTATAGGTTCAGTTGAAGTGACGGTGAGAGAAAAGCTCTGAATATTAAAGTGATTCTCTTCATCAGCGTGGTTTCATCCTGCAGCGAGTTTTTCTCTCTTTATTAACAGAAGTGATGATTTCTACACGACACGTTTCCTTAAACACGCCGCTGACGTGTCTCCTCAAACGCAGCCGAGCTGCAGACGGATTATAAAAAGTTATTTTTATTTTCCTCGCAGTGTTTGAACGCCGCAGCTGCGCTAAACACTAATGAGATTCCTGAGGCAGAAAATCATTTTACATGTGACGGTTTATTTACAGAAAAAACACACCCACAGATGAGGAGGAGCTGATTAATGACACACACACACACACACACACACACACACACACACACACACACACACACACACACACACACACACACACACACACACACACAGCGGTGTGACCATGCTGTAAACATCTAACATCATATAATTATGGAAAAGTTTTATAAAATGCTTTAAAAACAGTAGAGACGGACGGACGGATGGACGGACTGAGGGGTGGCTGTGGCTCAGGTTGGATCCCCGGCCCACACGCCTCCACATGCCGAAGTGTCCTTGGGCGAGACACTGAACCTCAAGTTGCTCCTAATGGCAGGCTAGTGCCATGTGTGTGTGTGTGTGTGTGTGTGTGTGTGTGTGTGTGTGTGTGTGTGTGTGTGTGTGAACGGGTGAATGAGAAAGAGTGTAAAGCAGTTCTTTGGAGAACCGCTAGAGTTAAAAGTGCTATATAAGTGCAGACCATTTACTCTCATTATCTATCTCATATCTTTATTAGCCCTAGAAGCCTGTCCTGACATCACCATCTCGACCAACAACACATTAAAGTAATGATGGACACTTACCTTCCCATCATGCACCATGGAACAGAAGGGCCGGAGCTTGTAGCGGATAATGTACAGGTGAGATTTGGACGACGGTGGGAGTTTCATCTGCAGTGCGTCTGCGATCGTGTCTCCGCCTCCAACCTGCACAGTACAATAATAAAACACACGGAGCGTGTTAAGTTCAGTTCTGCATTTTAACTGGTGTTAGTGCTGTAACTGAAGGAATCTCCCCTACTAATCACTCACATGTCTGTTCTACAGGACGACGCAGGATTATGCAGGACGACGCAGGATT
>JAMFTF010000039.1:370000-375000 GCA_023630585.1 Cranoglanis bouderius
CCGCCCTCGGTGACCCCGCCCCTGTTTGTCCATCTCTCCAACTGCCCCACCTCTCTTTCTCCACCCTTCTGATAGCCCCACCCACCTATCTCTACCCGCCTCATGACCCTGTCTCTCTATCTCTGCTCCTCTGTTGCTTCTCTTTCCCCGCCCCTCCTTGGCCTCACCCATCTATCACCACCATGCCGATGACCACACCCACCTACATTCTCTGCCTTAGATAGCCCCTCCCTCTATCATCCCCTCAGATGACTCTACAGGTGTCTGTATGGTGTGCAGGGCTGGATTCCGGGGTGCAAACATTCCTCAAATATACCCTACTCCCCCCTAACGCTTGCCTCAAGACCCTTTAGGACACCATTATCAAATAGGTTCATTAAATCAGACGTATCAGACTACAGCTCAGGCCACATGAGCTGATTAATACTGAGATGATGGTGAGTCTGGAGTCTTCTCCTCTACACTCCACACCTCAGTGTAGTGCAGCGAGCGCTGATGTACAGTGTGTTAGAGCTCAGAGCTCTCAGTGCCCAAACGCTGCTTTAAATCAACACCTGTGTGCTGCGTTTGATGAAATTCACACCAGCGTCTAAAAACAATTCAGCAGTACGTGACTTCAGGAATTTACTCTCAGTGAAAACACAACTGATTTTGTGATCATTTTTAAGGCAAAATCCATCATCAGGATAGATGCCTTAAAGGCATAAGGAATCCATCATCAAACAATCTGGACATATTAATAATGTTCCCATAAAATATCTTTATAACAGCTGCAGTGGGAAAAAAAACATGTTAATAACAGAAGAAACTTACACTAAACATCTTATAAATCCTGATCTTCTGTTCCTTTCCTCTTATAGCAGTAACCTGCAGCAGCGTCAGCACCTCTCACCTCCACCTCTCTCAGCTTATAGTGAAGATATCTGGTGAGAAGCTTTCAAATAGAAATGGGGAAAATGCATCACCCTAATGAGCTTCTGGCACAAACACTTCCACATTATAACTAAACACCGCTTCTGCTTCCGGCTCCTTCTCCATAACGGCAACGGCGCTATTTTACACCTGAAGCTCCCGGACATGAGCATCAGTGACCTTCATCATCTGCGTAGAAACACTGTCAAAGCTCCTTTTAGTAAGCTGGAGAAAAGCGTCAGACTGTGTGCTTCGTTATAATAAACCATCAGGAAGTAAGTGAGTAGCTATTAATAGAAACGAACACCCATGCTAACGTTAGCCGAACACTGAAAAACAAACGTTAGATGTTACTGTGTCAGTGCAGAGCTGATCGTAAACATCACAACCGGAGACTCCAGATTCACTCTGTTCCAAGGTTCCTCACAGCCCCGAGTGCAAGAAGCTCTTCAGCTCGTCTCGTTTCTCAGCACAGCAGCTCAGAGACAACAAAATGTGATTAAACAAAGGAATGCATTCATTAAAAAAAAACTTTCACTATAATGAGTATAATAGCTGCGATAATCTAATAGTGTATATATTTAAATAGTTTCTGCTAGTTTTCACTAGAAATGTCCTACTGTAGTGTCAGGGGTTAGTGGTGTTAATCCACAGAAAAATTAAATTAAAGGTTAAATAAGGTTATAAATATTAATACCATTAGATTATGGCACTTTGGGGTCAGACAGAATTAGAGTTTGACATCACCGGCGTAGCTGTTTACGGCCAAAAACTCAATCAACCAATCAGTCAATCTACAGATAGTTTTGAGCTACAGGGACTCGCTCACCGGGACTCGCTCACCGGGACTCGCTCACCGGGACTCGCTCACCGGGACTCGCTCACCGGGACTCGCTCACCGGGACTCGCTCACCGGGACTCGCTCACCGGGACTCGCTCACCGTCCTCGTGTACTGCTGTGCAGAAATAAAAGTCAAATTAAATTTCAACAACACATTTGGCAGAGAGTCTTCAGTTCTTCATTATGATACACATTTAAAAGACGACAAGCCGGACATTCTGACTGCGTCCCCAGACCCACGGTGTGTTCAATATCACACTGAGATATCAGAAATATTACAAATAATATCTCAGCTCTGTGATAGGAAACACATCAGATTTATTTATTTATTAATTTTATTAATTGCATTTCTGAAATGTCCACCATCACACATTCATCTACAAATGACTCTGCTCCTGTTTTATCTCCCTCCGTCAGTCTGAGTCTCAGAGCGAGAGACATGAAAGAATGAGAGAAGAGACGTGTAAGATGATAGCACTTCTGTCATATGAGTCACACTGATATCATTCTCAAAGACTGCAGACTGGATGATGAACCTGTCTCTCGCTTTCCATCTCTCTGTCTCTCTCTGTCTATTTCTCTCACAATGAATCAGAGCGAATCAGAGTGAATCAGAGCGAATCAGAGTGAATCACTCCATCAGTGATTCAGTCTGTACAGTTTAACATTAAACCTTGATTTATAATATATTAATCTTTATATGCCATATTTTACTATATATTCCTAAATCTTTGTATTTTAAAGTAAATATATTTGACATCACACTTAGTACCACATGAGAAAGTAGAGATTTGAATAACGCTTTATTTGAAGCGATCCATAAAGACTTTATTCACGCCGCTATATCTCACACTGTTTAATGCTGCAGTCTGAGACAGAGCCGCTGTTGTCATGGTAACCAGGAAAGTTTGTTTCTGGCTGCTTAACACTAATTCTCAGAAAAACAGGTAACTGTGTGGAGGAGTTTGGAGTCCAGACGCTAATCACTGGGGCAGAACATCAACACTTTCATTTACACCTCATTCACAGACACAGAACAGCATGGTTACACTGCAGCACTGAAACACACCACACCTGTGGGGCTTATATTTATATTTATATTTATATTTATAACCAGGGGCGTGATCATCAGGGGGCAGGAACACTGCTGGGGTGATTTGCATATGTTTCAGTACCTGGGGAACGGAGTCACCTGTGACTATAAGTGTGTGAACCAGAGGAGGCACTACAGACAGACAGGAAGACAGACAGATATACAGAGAGACAGACAAGTAGATCAGTCGTTTACTGTGAGCTTTTATTTATAAATGCTGCGACAGTCACATGACTTCTAACGCTTTTCCTCTTTTCTGTGTGTGTGTGTGTGTGAGAGAGAGAGCGCGAGAGCGAGAGAGAGAGTGTGTGTGTGTGTGTGTGTGTGTGTGTGTGTGTGTATGTGTATGTGTGTGTGTGAGAGAGAGAGAGAGAGAGAGAGAGAGAGAGAGTGTGTGTGTGTGTGTGTGTGTGTGTGTGTGTGTGTGAGAGAGAGAGAGAGAGAGAGAGAGAGAGAGAGAGTGTGAGAGTGTATGTGTGTGTGTGTGTGAGAGAGAGCGAGAGAGTGTGCGAGTGTGTGTGAGAGTGTGTGTGTGTGTGTGTGTGTGTGTGAGAGAGAGAGAGAGAGAGAGAGAGAGAGAGAGAGAGAGAGAGTGTGTGTGTGTGTGTGTGTGTGTGTGTGTGTGTGTGTGTGTGTGTGTGTGTGTGTGTGAGAGAGAGAGAGAGAGAGAGAGAGAGAGAGAGAGAGAGAGAGAGAGAGAGAGTGTGTGTGAGAGAGTGTGTGTGAGTGTGTCCTAATTCCATGTTAAATCAGAAGCTCCTCTTTTAGCTCACTTCATCTGTGACTTGTTTGTGATTTTTTTCCCTCTTTAACTTCAATCCTGATGTTTTTCTGTCACACTGAGCAAAGAGAATAACACACTCACACACTCACTCTCTCACACACTCACACACTCACTCTCTCACACTCACTCAAACTCTCTCACACACTCACACACTCACACTCACTCATTCACACTCACTCATTCACACTCTCTCACACACACTCTCTCACACACTCACACACACACACACTCACACACACACACTCACACACACACACTCACTCATTCACACTCACTCATTCACACTCACTCATTCACACTCACACTCTCTCACTCACTCACTCACTCACTCTCTCTCTCTCACACTCTCTCACACTCTCTCACACTCTCTCACACACTCTCACACACTCTCACACACTCTCACACTCACTCACTCACTCACTCACTCACTCTCACTCACTCACTCACACTCACTCACTCTCACTCTCACTCACTCACTCACACTCTCACTCACTCACACTCTCACTCACTCACACTCTCACTCACTCACACTCTCACTCACTCACACTCTCACTCACACAGTTAGAAAAAGAACCCTATACAGAGTGATTCCCTTTGAGAAATACTCCATGTGGAACCTTTTGAGAAAACTAAAGAACCCTTAATTATCCAGAGAACCACTGAAGAACCTTTTTCCTGAGCATGATGAGTAAAGCTAAGAGTCAGTGAGAACAGAACCGTTCTCTAACTGAGCCGTTATTGGGTTCTAGTCTCCAGGAGGTGATAAAAATGAACACTGTGTGTTGCCGTGGGAACCGTTAAGAGCTCAGAAGCAGAACACCGATTACACACTCGGCTATTCTGAGTTTTATCAACTGTTCAGGATTGAGGATGTGTATTAAACATTGTGTGTGTGAGTGTGAGTGTGTGTGAGTGTGTGTGTGAGTGTGAGTGTGTGAGGGAATCCAGTTTTGTCTTGTGTGAATTCAGTTGCTGTCTCACCTCCATAATGATGCTGTTTATTATAATTTTCTTTCTGGGTTCTCTGTTTGTCCGTCTCTCCACCTGTCCGTCTCTCCACCTGTCCGTCTCTCCACCTGTTTAAAAACAAAACACACCAATGAAGGTTAAACCGGCTTAAAGTATGTGTGTGTGTGTGTGTGTGTGTGTGTGTGTGTGTGTGTGTGTGTGTGTGTGTGTGTGTGTGTGTGTGAGAGAGAGAGAGAGAGAGAGAGAGAGAGAGAGAAAGAGAGAGGTAGTGTTCTACACACATACATTCACACAATAAATAACAAAGGAAATGGTACACACTTTGTTTCTGTATGTTGGGGGATTGTGGGTAACTGGGGAATCGAATCACCTGCTTTCTTATTCATTATATTCTTGCACCA
>JAMFTF010000039.1:385000-402500 GCA_023630585.1 Cranoglanis bouderius
CACCAGATACTGAAAGTAAAGGTTCACATACTTTTGTCCTCACAGAGATGCAATATTAGATCATTTTCCTCAATAAATAAATGACCAAGTATATTTTTCTCTCGTGTGTTTAATTGGGTTCTTTATCTGCTTTTAGGACTCGTGTGAAAATCTGATGATGTTTAGATCATATTTATGTAGAAATACAGAAAATTCTAAAGGGTTCACAAACTTTCAAGAACGTCTCCGAATTCGGTTCGTTCCTCTTTCACTTTAAAGACGGCATGCACTCGAGCTCCAGACTCCACACGTCTGTGTAAAAGCTGACGTTAGATCGGATCCATCAGTGACGTCTGATCACACACTTCAGTGGAAGAGATCAGACTGGAGGAAAATCTGATCTACTGTATAAAGGAGTTAGAACATGATCACATGACCATCACACACACTTACTGACATTTAAACCAGAAACAGTGCAGAATCTTCAACACTCAACACTTTATTTATTTGACAGTTTTACATAAGAACAAGTTCCAGACTGGTGGAGGATCTCAGAGGTTTGGAGCTCGCTGTGTTTCCTGCTTCACTGCATCATTCCTACATCAAATCAGAATTCATTTCCCAGACGAACCACATTAATAATCAGATTAATGATCAGACTCTGATCTGATGTTCAGAATAAAGGAGTGTATAATGAACTGAACCCATTTTATTACTTGTGTGCGACTCAGTAACTCTCTTTTCTTTTCCTCTTCCCTTCTTCCACTAAACAGCAGCACCACGGCGCTCGCTCCGTCGCCACTCGTCTGTCAGAAGTGTGTGTGTGTGAGTGTGTGTGTGTGTGTGAGAGTGTGTGTGAGTGTGTGTGAGAGTGTGTGTGAGTGTGTGTGAGAGTGTGTGTGTGTGTTGTAACGTCGCTCCTTTCATGTGTGCAGCACTGAGAGGATTAAACTCTACATCTCACTACAGACCTGTTCAGTTTATTAACTCTTTATTCACACACACACACACACACACACACACGCACACGCGCGCACACGCGCACACACGCGCACACACGCGCACACACGCGCACACACAGGTGTGTATCAGGGCTGTACAGAGACAGACGGCAGGTTGACGTAACTCTTCAGAGAGGGGAGGGGCCTGATCTTACGCCCCGCCCACCCACCCTTCCTCTTCCACAGTCCACTTGAGGGTCTGATCCCAAACCAGCGGTTTCTCCCTGCCTTCCCTATCACACGCTTATTATGGTCTACATTCGACACGCGGCCCACCGTCGCCACACACGTCTCACACACCTGCAGACAGACAGGTGCAGAGAGACAGAGAGAGAGAGAGAGAGAGAGAGAGAGAGAGAGAGAGAGAGAGAGAGATCAGAGACCAAACAGTCCAAAAACAATTTATTAAACAGAGACAGACAGACAGACAGCAGCTGTACCCTCTGGCAGATAATTCTGTACCAGACCAATCAGAGAGCAGAACTGTGTCATGTGACTGAGTGGGCAGGGCTTACCTGGATCTGCTGTTTTGAAGGCAACTGAATGATTGCAGTTCCGTTTACTTTACGCAGGAGAACTCCACACGTCCCTACACACACACACACACACACAGTTTAGCAGGAGTCACACACACACACACACACACAGTTTAGCAGGAGTCACACACACACACACAGTTTAGCAGGAGTCACACACACACACACAGTTTAGCAGGAGTCACACACACACACACAGTTTAGCAGGAGTCACACACACACACACACAGTTTAGCAGGAGTCACACACACACACACACAGTTTAGCAGGAGTCACACACACACACACACAGTTTAGCAGGAGTCACACACACACACACACAGTTTAGCAGGAGCCACACACACACACACACACAGTTTAGCAGGAGTCACACACACACACACACACAGTTTAGCAGGAGTCACACACACACACACACACAGTTTAGCAGGAGTCACACACACACACACACAGTTTAGCAGGAGTCACACACACACACACACAGTTTAGCAGGAGTCACACACACACACACACAGTTTAGCAGGAGTCACACACACACACACACAGTTTAGCAGGAGTCACACACACACACACAGTTTAGCAGGAGTCACACACACACACACACAGTTTAGCAGGAGTCACACACACACACACAGTTTAGCAGGAGCCACACACACACACACACAGTTTAGCAGGAGTCACACACACACACACACACAGTTTAGCAGGAGTCACACACACACACACACACAGTTTAGCAGGAGACACACACACACACACACACAGTTTAGCAGGAGTCACACACACACACCCACACAGTTTAGCAGGAGTCACACACACACACACACACAGTTTAGCAGGAGTCACACACACACACACACAGTTTAGCAGGAGTCCACACACACACACACACACACAGTTTAGCAGGAGTCACACACACACACAGTTTAGCAGGAGTCACACACACACACACAGTTTAGCAGGAGTCACACACACACACACACAGTCAAGCAGGAGCCACACACACACACACACAGTTTAGCAGCAGCCACACACACACACACACACACAGTTTAGCAGGAGTCACACACACACACACACACAGTTTAGCAGGAGTCACACACACACACACACAGTTTAGCAGGAGTCACACACACACACACACAGTTTAGCAGGAGTCACACACACACACACACAGTTTAGCAGGAGTCACACACACACACACACAGTTTAGCAGGAGTCACACACACACACACACACAGTTTAGCAGGAGTCACACACACACACACACAGTTTAGCAGGAGTCACACACACACACACACACAGTTTAGCAGGAGTCACACACACACACACACACAGTTTAGCAGGAGTCACACACACACACACACAGTTTAGCAGGAGTCACACACACACACACACACAGTTTAGCAGGAGTCACACACACACACACACACAGTTTAGCAGGAGTCACACACACACACACACAGTTTAGCAGGAGTCACACACACACACACACACACACACAGTGTAGCAGGACTCACACACACACCCACACACAGTTTAGCAGGAGTCACACACACACACACACAGTTTAGCAGGAGTCACACACACACACACACAGTTTAGCAGGAGTCACACACACACACACACACACAGTTTAGCAGGAGTCACACACACACACACACACACACACACAGTTTAGCAGGAGTCACACACACACACACACACACACAGTTTAGCAGGAGTCACCACACACACACACACACACACAGTTTAGCAGGAGTCACACACACACAAACACACACACACACAGTTTAGCAGGAGTCACACACACACCACACCACACACACACAGTTTAGCAGGAGTCACACACACACACACACACACACACACACAGTTTAGCAGGAGTCACACACACACACACACACACACACACAGTTTAGCAGGAGTCACACACACACACACACACACACACACACACAGTTTAGCAGGGGTCACACACACACACACACACACACACACCCAAGAGTCACACACACACACACACACACACACACACAGTTTAGCAGGAGTCACACACACACACACCACCACACACACACACACACAGTTTAGCAGGAGTCACACACACACACACACACACACAGTTTAGCAGGGAGTCACACACACACACAACACAAAGTTTAGCAGGAGTCACACACACACACACAGTTTAGCAGGAGTCACACACACACACACACACACACAGTTTAGCAGGAGTCCACACACACACACACAGTTTAGCAGGAGTCACACACACACACACACACACACACACACACACACAGTTTAGCAGGAGTCACACACACACACACAGTTTAGCAGGAGTCACACACACACACACACACACACACACACAGTTTAGCAGGAGTCACACACACACACACACACACACACACACAGTTTAGCAGGAGTCACACACACACACACACACACACAGTTTAGCAGGAGTCACACACACACACACACACACACAGTTTAGCAGGAGTCACACACACACACACACACACAGTTTAGCAGGAGTCACACACACACACACACACAGTTTAGCAGGAGTCACACACACACACACACACACAGTTTAGCAGGAGTCACACACACACACACACACACAGTTTAGCAGGAGTCACACACACACACACACACACAGTTTAGCAGGAGTCACACACACACACACACACACAGTTTAGCAGGAGTCACACACACACACACACACACACACAGTTTAGCAGGAGTCACACACACACACACACACACACACAGTTTAGCAGGAGTCACACACACACACACACACACACACAGTTTAGCAGGAGTCACACACACCACAACACACACACACACAGTTTAGCAGGAGTCACACACACACACACACACACACAGTTTAGCAGGAGTCACACACACACACACACACACACAGTTTAGCAGGAGTCACACACACACACACACACACAGTTTAGCAGGAGTCACACACACACACACACACACAGTTTAGCAGGAGTCACACACACACACACACACACAGTTTAGCAGGAGTCACACACACACACACACACACACAGTTTAGCAGGAGTCACACACACACACACACACACAGTTTAGCAGGAGTCACACACACACACACAGTTTAGCAGGAGTCACACACACACACAGTTTAGCAGGAGTCACACACACACACACAGTTTAGCAGGAGTCACACACACACACACAGTTTAGCAGGAGTCACACACACACACACAGTTTAGCAGGAGTGACACACAGACACACACACACAGTTTAGCAGGAGTCACACACACACACACACACACAGTTTAGCAGGAGTCACACACACACACACACACACAGTTTAGCAGGAGTCACACACACACACACACACACAGTTTAGCAGGAGTCACACACACACACACACACACAGTTTAGCAGGAGTCACACACACACACACACACAGTTTAGCAGGAGTCACACACACACACACACACAGTTTAGCAGGAGTCACACACACACACACAGTTTAGCAGGAGTCACACACACACACACACACAGTTTAGCAGGAGTCACACACACACACACACACACAGTTTAGCAGGAGTCACACACACACACACACACACAGTTTAGCAGGAGTCACACACACACACACACACACAGTTTAGCAGGAGTCACACACACACACACACACAGTTTAGCAGGAGTCACACACACACACACACACAGTTTAGCAGGAGTCACACACACACACACACACAGTTTAGCAGGAGTCACACACACACACACACAGTTTAGCAGGAGTCACACACACACACACACAGTTTAGCAGGAGTCACACACACACACAGATTAGCAGGAGGCACACACACGCACAGCGTAGCAGGAGTCACACACACACACAGTTTAGCAGGAGTCACACACACACACAGTTTAGCAGGAGTCACACACACACACAGTTTAGCAGGAGTCACACACACACACAGTTTAGCAGGAGTCACACACACACACAGTTTAGCAGGAGTCACACACACACACAGTTTAGCAGGAGTCACACACACACACAGTTTAGCAGGAGTCACACACACACACAGTTTAGCAGGAGTCACACACACACACAGTTTAGCAGGAGTCACACACACACACAGTTTAGCAGGAGTCACACACACACACAGTTTAGCAGGAGTCACACACACACACAGTTTAGCAGGAGTCACACACACACACAGTTTAGCAGGAGTCACACACACACACAGTTTAGCAGGAGTCACACACACACACAGTTTAGCAGGAGTCACACACACACACAGTTTAGCAGGAGTCACACACACACACAGTGTAGCAGGAGTCACACACACACACAGTTTAGCAGGAGTCACACACACACACAGTTTAGCAGGAGTCACACACACACACAGTTTAGCAGGAGTCACACACACACACAGTTTAGCAGGAGTCACACACACACACAGTTTAGCAGGAGTCACACACACACACACACACACAGTTTAGCAGGAGTCACACACACACACACACACACACAGTTTAGCAGGAGTCACTCACACACACACACACACACAGTTTAGCAGGAGTCACTCACACACACACACACACACAGTTTAGCAGGAGTCACTCACACACACACACACACACAGTTTAGCAGGAGTCACACACACACACACACAGTTTAGCAGGAGTCACACACACACACACACAGTTTAGCAGGAGTCACACACACACACACACAGTTTAGCAGGAGTCACACACACACACACACAGTTTAGCAGGAGTCCCACACACCCACACACACAGTCTAGCAGGAGACCCACACACACACACACAGTTTAGCAGGAGTCACACACACACACACACAGTTTAGCAGGAGTCACACACACACACACACACACAGTTTAGCAGGAGTCACACACACACACACACACACAGTTTAGCAGGAGTCACACACACACACACACACACAGTTTAGCAGGAGTCACACACACACACACACACACACAGTTTAGCAGGAGTCACACACACACACACACACACACAGTTTAGCAGGAGTCACACACACACACACACAGTTTAGCAGGAGTCACACACACACACACACACACACAGTTTAGCAGGAGTCACACACACACACACACACACACAGTTTAGCAGGAGACACACACACACACACACACAGTTTAGCAGGAGACACACACACACACACACAGTTTAGCAGGAGTCACACACACACACACACACAGTTTAGCAGGAGTCACACACACACACACAGTTTAGCAGGAGTCACACACACACACACACACAGTTTAGCAGGAGTCACACACACACACACACACAGTTTAGCAGGAGTCACACACACACACACACAGTTTAGCAGGAGTCACACACACACACACACAGTTTAGCAGGAGTCACACACACACAGTTTAGCAGGAGTCACACACACACAGTTTAGCAGGAGTCACACACACACACACACAGTTTAGCAGGAGTCACACACACACACACACACAGTTTAGCAGGAGTCACACACACACCCACACACACACAGTTTAGCAGGAGTCACACACACACACACACACACACAGTTTAGCAGGAGTCACACACACACACACACAGAGTTTAGCAGGAGTCACACACACACACACACACAGTTTAGCAGGAGTCACACACACACACACACACAGTTTAGCAGGAGTCACACACACACACACACACAGTTTAGCAGGAGTCACACACACACACACACACAGTTTAGCAGGAGTCACACACACACACACACACACAGTTTAGCAGGAGTCACACACACACACACACACACAGTTTAGCAGGAATCACACACACACACACACACACACAGTTTAGCAGGAGTCACACACACACACACACACACAGTTTAGCAGGAGTCACACACACACACACACACACAGTTTAGCAGGAGTCACACACACACACACACACACACAGTTTAGCAGGAGTCACACACACACACACACACACAGTTTAGCAGGAGTCACACACACACACACACACACAGTTTAGCAGGAGTCACACACACACACACACACAGTTTAGCAGGAGTCACACACACACACACACACAGTTTAGCAGGAGTCACACACACACACACACACAGTTTAGCAGGAGTCACACACACACACACACACAGTTTAGCAGGAGTCACACACACACACACACACAGTTTAGCAGGAGTCACACACACACACACAGTTTAGCAGGAGTCACACACACACACACAGTTTAGCAGGAGTCACACACACACACACACACACACACACTCACACACTCACACACTCACACACACTCACACACTCACACACACTCACACACTCACACACACTCACACACACACACACACACACACACACTCACACACACACACACTCTCTCTCCTACCTGCTGCGCGGATGTACTGTGCTCCTTTCCCCGGTTGGAGCTCCAGGTTGTTGATCAGAGTTCCTACAGGAAGTGCTCCCAGTGGGTGGGCGTCGCCCTCATTAGCGAACACAGCCATCCGACCAATCACAGACGAGCTTTTAATCAGGTCACCAGCCTGCATGTTCTCTGTGGCGATGATCCAACGCTTACGGTTTCCCCCGGCAACCAGAGCGATGTCACCTGACCTGAGGGAAAACCATCCTTATTCTCACTGCACTAGTTATACCTGTCTGTCTCTCTCGCTCTGTCTGTCTCTCTCTCTCGCTCTGTCTGTCTCTCTCTCTCGCTCTGTCTGTCTCTCTCTCTCGCTCTGTCTGTCTCTCTCTCTCTCGCTCTGTCTGTCTCTCTCTCTCTCTCGCTCTGTCTGTCTCTCTCTCTCTCTCGCTCTGTCTCTCTCTCGCTCTGTCTCTCTGCCTGCCTGTAGTTGTAACTCATTCAGACGTGTCCCCTCCACATATCCACCGTCTCTTTACTCCAACTGTCTGTTCTCTTTCTGATTATCTACCTGTCTCACTCTCTCCATCTTTATCTGCCTCTCTGTGTGTCTACTGATCTGTCTCTCTCTCTCTCTCTCTCAGTACAGACATTGTGATATTAATCTCTCTCTCTCTCTCTCTCTGTGTGTGTGTGTGTGTGTGTGTGTGTGTGTGTGTGTGTGTGTGTGTGTGTGTGTGTGTGTGTGTGTACGTACCTGCAGGGGTCGTAGCGCACTTCAATCACTCTCTCCTCGATCTGAGTGCCCTTCTCCTTCCCAGGTTCGAAACGCAGCCGCTGGAAGTCGACCATTCTGTACCTCTGTTTGTGGCCGCCCCCTATGCCCCGCCTCCGGATCTTCCCTACAGGTCCCACAGTGGATTAGGACAAGACCATCAGAGCACATGCTGAAAACAGTGAAGTCTACACTTCTGAGTGCACTAACACTCCGGCAGGCTAGTGCACTACATTTCAACCACCTCATGAGTTCAATTCTACAGGTCCCTATGCCATATATAGTGCACCGTACTGCAGTTAGGAAGATATTTTAACTTTCCCTACTCCCTAAACAAGTGCACTACCTAGTGTAGATCAGGAGCAGTGATGTGTTTCTGATCAATAAAAACTGCACACTGTTGTGCACTCAGACTGCGAGTGTGTATCAGTCTTACTGTCTCATCACACACACACACACACACACACACACACACAGGTAGAGACAGGGGAATACAGGTGAGGCAGGAGACAGACAGGTGAGAGTGTGAGACAGGTATACAGTTGCAATCAAAATTATTCAACCCCCTGAACAGAATCCCTCACAACAGCACAAATATGCAAAACAGGTGTTGTCTCAAGCACACGTGATGCAATTAATCAAGGGCTTCATTAGTTGCACCAGGTGTGCTTGAGCTGGAACGCATGAAATACCTGAACTGGCTAGGGGCAGAAAATACATTAAATACCTGGACGGGGCAGAAAAAGGAAGCCATCAACGGCTGCAACCAGATTTGTGAGAAGGCAGGTTGTGAAAAACCCTCGAGTGACTGCAAAAGACCTGCAGCAAGACTTGGTGGCAACAGGCACTGAGGTTTCAGTGAGCACAGTATGGCTCGTGCTAAACGCAGAAGGTTTCCATGCCAGAACTCCAAGATGTTCACCACTAATGACCCAAAAGCACAAGAAAATTCGCTAAAATCATATAAATAAGCCACAGAAGTTTTGGGATTCTGTTCTGTGGAGCGATGAAACAAAAATGGAACTTTTCAGCATGATTGATCAGCGGTATGTCTGGAGAAAGAGGAATGGAGAAAGAACACACTGTCCATAGTCAAGTATGGTGGTGGCTCGGTGATGCTCTGGGGCTGCTTTGCATCCTCTGGCACTGGAAACCTGCAGCGTGTGGAAGGCAAGATGGATTCATTGAAGTATCAGGAAATCCTAGGAGAAAACGTCATGCAGTCTGTGAGGAAGCTGAAGCTTGGGCGTCATTGGACCTTCCAACAGGACAATGATCCCAAGCATACCTCAAATTCCACCAAGGCTTGGTTGCAGAAGAAGTCCTGGAAGATTCTACAGGGCCATCACAGTCATCTGAGTTGAACCCCATAGAAAATCTCTGGTGGGATTTGAAGAAGGTGGTTGCAGCACGCAAACCCAAGAATATTACTGAACTGGAGGCCATCCTGAGGAATGGGCTAAGATTCCTCAGGAACGCTGCCAGAAGCTGGTGTCTGGCTCTGCATCTCGTTTGCAGCAGGTCATAACAGCAAAAGGGTCTCTACTAAGTACTAAAGATGCTGCCATGAAGGGGTTGAATAATTTAGAGACTGGAGAAGTCATTATAAGTTGCATTTTCAGTTGAATTTGGGGAAACCACTTGAATCATTCGTTGTGTTGAACTATTTCAATTGCTTTTGTTTGATTTGTTCATCGCAAACAGCTGAAAGTCTGTAAATTTTGACAATAAACCTGATTTGCACTGGGGGTTCAATCATTTTGATTGTAACTGTACCTGTGTGGTCCCTCCCTCCGGTCTTCTTGACTCCGATTGGCCGGATGGTGTATTTATCCGTCTGTTTCCACAGTGTCCTGTTCTGTGGGCGGGGCTCTGTGCTGGTAAAGAAGCGAACAGGGTGTGGCCTCAGCAGGGTGGTCACGTCTACCACACCTCTTACAGCAGGGGGGACACGCAACTACGAGGGAACAAATAGCATACAAAAAATAAATGTATACACATGAACACATGAGCATGGTGTTATGTGGCAAGTTTGTGATTTAAATTAAAATACAAAATTTATTTCTGAGGACGGGGGACGGGGGACGGGGGGCGGGGGGGTAGAGACGGCAGTACTAACCGGAGCTGAAAGAACCCTGGAGCTGAGAGAGAAGGCTCCGAGAGCACGACACAGAGACGTCACCGACATTTTCACCCTGAGAACCTGCTGCACAAACACAACACAGTCAGTGTAGAGAAATATAACACACACACACACACACAGTCAGTCCATGCCGGTGTACAGTAACACACACACTGCTACAGAACTAAAATAATGAATAATATGAGCAGAGGGACCTGTGCAGGTAAACACACACACACACACACACACACACACACATACCTCTGTTACAGGTAAAGTCACTCTGTAACTCTTTGACCCTGATGTACATGTGGTTATATTTTACACTATTTCACTATAATATTAATAAGTAAGTGATGATAAAGTGCACGTGTACCCGGAAGTGCATTCTTTATATTAAATAAATCATATCCCTCATTAAGTTACATAAGTGCGCTGTGTATCTGAGCATAAGCCTGAAATAATGAACAGATAAATCTTTAAAATGTTTGTTTAGTGATCTCATACAGCAACTCGCCATGTTTAATTATTTAATTCTTTAAGTGAGTGATTTTATTCAATCTTACACATCACTGCGTCTCTTAGCTTAGCCGTTAGCTCGCTTAGCTTCGCCTCTTTTATCTACAGGATTTTAAATACTTTTTAACGCAAATAGGTAAAAATGTAACTGTATTTAATTTAGTATAATATAACAGAATGAAAAAGAAGCTCACCCTGCACCTCAGGACATTAGCACACGGCGTCCTTCAGCACAGCATCCGTGTGAAGCGTCGCGATGTGATGACGTCATGTGGCGATTAAAGTGGGTGGGTGCCATCTAGCGGTTAAACTGCACACCGCAGGTTTAATATTCTCACTGCCAGTTATCTTTCAGGTGGTGGTTGTTTCGGGGGGTTGACTTGGCCAGTCTAAAACAGTGTGGTAGTGTGCTTGTATGAGTTTGTATGTTCTGGATCATGAGCAGATCCCTTCTTTCTCCACACTTTGGCCTTTCCATCACTTTGGTAGAGGTTCATCTTGGTTCCAGAACATTTGTGGATCATCTCTGTATTTCTTTGTGAATTCCAATCTGGCTTTCTGATTCTTACTGCTGATGAGTGGTTTGTATCTTGTAGTATGGCCTCGATATTTCTACTCTTGAAATCTTCTCCGAACGGTGGATTGTGAAACCTTCACCCCTGCCCTGTGGAGGTTGTTGGTGATGTCACTGACTGTTGTTTTTGGGTTCTTCTTCACAGCTCTCACGATGTTTCTGTCATCAACTGCTGTTGTTTTCATTGGCCGACCCATTCCATATCTGTTGCTCAGTACACCACAGGTTTCTTTCTTCAAAATGGCTTGTTTTTCTCCCATAGACAGCTCTCTGATCTTCATGTTGGTTTATACTTTTTAACAACAAATGCAGTCTTCACAGGTGCAACTGAAGGCTAAACCCAAGAGTAGATGTTCAGAGCTATTTATTGTTTAAACAATCAATCTAACAGGAAACACCTGTCTGTCATATGTTCCAATATTTTAGCTCACCTACAAATATGTTCTATGTTGTTTAACACATCGACATATAAATACAGGAAATAAAAGCAGTGGCAACTGAGTGGTTAAGACGTTTGGCTACTGATCGAAAGGTTTTGAGTTCAAATCCCATCACCACCAAGTGGCCACTGCTGGGCCCTTGAGCAAGGCCCTTAACCCTCAACTGCTCAGATGTATAAATGAGATAAATGTAAGTCGCTCTGGATAAGGGCGTCTGCCAAATGCCATAAATGTAAATAAAAGCTAAAACTCTAAACTCTCTTCTCATATTCATCTTTTGATCTCAAACCCAAATGTCTTCAGTCTACAGCACTTCAGTCTAAAACACATTAATTGGCCTCGCTGTTCCAATAGTTTCGGAGGGGACTGAAGTGCACTTCATAGGCTGTAGGGTGGTATACACATATAATCCAATAATAATAACAATAATAATAATATCCGTATAGTCATTTCATTTGTGAGATTTATTTATTTATTTCTATAATTATATTTAATACTATGTTGCGATGTGGGCGGGGTTAGTGCTCCAGATGTAGGCGTGGTTTAAAACCGGGATTCTGGCAGGAGATTCACTCCAATCTGGCAACCTGAGCTCGAGCTGTTCTGTTATTCTGACAGAGAAATGAATTAAAATAAAGATTGATATACCGCTTTGGGTTTGGGTTTTTGGGGAATCACCGGAACCACGGGACAGACATGACGACACGGCAGACAGAGCGCGAGCTGCAGAGAGAATAAACCGGAGGGAAGGACAGACACATAGACACAGACACACACACACACACACACGGAGCGGAGATGATGATGAGTCTGGACCGGTCCGGGTGTGAAGGGAAGATCGCACCGGAGGGCGTTACCGCCTCTCTGCGGCAACCGCCACCGCGCGCTCAGCTTTCCACCGGTGTGCGCGCGCGTGAGATCCGTTCTCTTCAACAGCATCAGCAGCAGAACCAGCACCACCATCATCATCATCATCTTCATCATCATCACCACCACCACCACGCTGGCGGTGCGCGCGAGCCTGACGAGCTGCTGAGGCGCGCGCTGGACTTTAAGACGCAGGGCACGCAGTGTTACCGGGACAAGAAGTACCGCGAGGCCATCGGTAAATACCACCGCGCGCTGCTCGAGATGAAAGGATTGGGCCGCGCGCTCGGATTCGGGGACGCTGACGTCAGCGCGAGATCCCCTAACAGGTCGGGGCTAACGGAGGAGCAGCGGGGAGCGGCAGAGAGCGCGGAGCTCGAGTGCTACAACAGCCTGGCGGGTACAACACACACACACACTCACACACACACACACACACACACACACACACACACACACACACACACACACACACACACACACACACTCACACACACACACACACACTCACACACACACACACTCACACACACCACACACAAGTCGTGACCATGGCATGACTTGGTAACCATTACTTCACTCCTTAACCGTGACATCACACCTATCCTATGACATCACTCCATAACTCTGACTGAGTGTGTGTGTGTGTGTGTGTGTGTGTGTGTGTGTGTGTGTGTCCAGCGTGTCTGTTACAGATGGAGCTGGTGAATTATGAGCGGGTGAAGGAGTACTGTCTGAAGGTTCTCAGGAAGGAGGGAGAGAACTTTAAAGCTCTGTACCGCTCAGGTGTGGCCTATTATCACCTGGGAGACTATAACTCCGCCCTACACTACCTACAGGAGTCCCACAAACAGGAACCCACAGGTCACAACATACACACACACACACACACACACACACACACACACAGTTAGACACTCAAACGTATGTGTTACGGTCTTTCTGTGATATTGTGTGTGTGTGTGTGTGTGTGTGTGTGGTGTGGTGTGGTGTGTGTGTGTGTGTGTGTGTGTGTGGTGTGTGTGTGTGTGTGTGTGTGTATGAAACAGATACCAACGTGATCCGCTACATCCAGCTGACTGAGATGAAGCTCCGCCGAATCGCTCAGCGAGAGAAGAAGGATCCTGTGTAGTTCACTCTTCTGTCTGACCACTGCTGTTTTCACACACACACACGCACACACACACAAACACACAAACAAACACACACCACACACACACACACTGTGCAATCTGTGTAATATTAATGTGAACATCACTGATCACAGCTTTGACTATCTGCATGTAACAGTAACGTCTGAGTCAAAATCTCCGCTCTCCAGCCCTGTAGTGCAGACCAGTGAGACGTGTTCCATCCCAGACAGACAGAGAGACAGACAGACAGACAGAGAGAGAGACAGACAGACAGAGAGACAGACAGACAAACAGACATATGATGTGAGACAGAAATTCACTGTGCTGAATCTCCTCCATCATGTGTCGCTCGTTTTCTTCACCGAGCATCAAATATAAAACAAACTAAAACTGGAGATGAAGGTGATGAAGATGATGATGATGATTATGATATTGATGAAAAGAAAGATGATGTCATTTCCTAAAAACATCACACTGTCATATTCAGTGTAATAAAGTTTGTGTATTTACTGTGTGTTCTTTCAGTGTGTGTTACTGATTTCTAGGCTAACGCTAGCAGCTCTCAGTGATTAGCTCACATGCTAGCACAGAAAACAGCTGACAGTTGCTAAGATACGGAAGAAACGACTTCCTGCTTTCTGGACGAGCGTTAAACAAAGATCTCTGTAAGCACACAGGAGTGTATTAGCTCAGTTAGCATAAAAAGAGCAGCGCTTAGCCACGCTGAGGTCATGTGACTTTAGCGCTCACAGAAATCTGAGAGATTAAAGTGAGTTTAGTTTCAGTAGCTGCAGCTCAGGAGGTTTTTATCAGCTGGTTAGTTCTTTCAGTAATGTTAGAAACTAGCTAAACTAGCTCATGGGTTAAACAACACTGATCATTTCTTAGCCTTAACATCACTAGCTAGCTAACATTAGCAATGTAGATATGCTAATCTGTCAGAAATGTGACAAAACATAACACAAACAACACAACCTTTCATTTCTTTACACACAGCCTCTATGAGCAGAGTGAGCTCAGTACACAACAACAACAACAACAATAATAATAATAATAGGCACAAGTTCTTTTTCTTTTTAAATAAGTTCCTTTATTTTTCTGGTGACAAAAAAAGAATTGAAAATAAATAAATGAATGTAAATTAAATTAATTACACGTCATGCACAAGTCCCTGAAAAGAAAAATAAATCACTGAGTGTGAAGAATAAACACACAGAATCATCCAAAACATTGTGTTACACCACTCTGTGTGTGTGTGTGTGTGTGTGTGTGTGTTAGGACTATGCTAACTGATATTTCCCAGAATTCTCAGCCCTGTGATTTCTCTCAGCTGACTAAAAAAAAAAAAATCTAAAAATAAATATATTGTAAATAATAAAATGTAAAAGTATCACAAATGGGTGTTAACAGTCCCATAAAGAATGCTAATGCTAATGCTGTATATGTTTTATGATATTTTTTAAATGATAATCTCACAATACAAATATATTTCTCTTTATTTATATTTAATATCGCCCCAGAGCTCTGAAAGCTACAGCACAGTGTTTACTTCAACACCAATCCAACACTTCTGTAGGCGGCTGTGTCCCAAATCACAGCCCACTGCACCTGTAGTGCACTGCACGGGAGCCCTTATCCCCTCTGTAGTGCACTGCACGGGAGCCCTTATTCCCGCTGTAGTGCACTGCTAGCACAGCAGGCTAATCAGACTCTTATAAACACCATTCTCTTTCCTGGTGTTCCTATTTTTGTGCAGGTTTTCTCCATATTTTCTCAACTTTGTAATTTGGAACACAGCCATCGCATCAGGATCTTAGCATGTTAGCATGTTAGTGTGCTCAGACCTTCAGCCTCACCTGTGATATTATTAATCAGAGTGAATTCAAATTAAAATGTGTTTCTTTAACACACACACACACACACACACACACACTGTATGAGGCGGATCTGTGTGCAGACCATGTCTTGTGTCAGCAGGGAAGTTTACTCACACTTGTTAATATGATTTATAAACCCTTTCAGGTGCGATAACATTAGCTGGGTAGCTAGCATTAGCAGTGAAGATTATAAATATTTATGAATATGACTTCCCTCAGAAATCCTGTCAGGTTAGCTTATCTTAGCTAGCTAGCATTAATGAAGAAGATCATTTATTATTTAGCTTCAGATTTGGTCAGGTTATCCCATGTTAGCTATCTAGCATTAGCGATTAGATTATTTATGACCTGACTTCAAATCCTGTCAGAAATCCTGTCAGGTTAGCTTGTGTTAGCTAGCGGTAACGGGAGATGACAGAAATCTGTCAGTATTGGATTTGGTTTCCTCGTTTATATCCTGTCAGGTTAGATGTTTGTTAGCCAGGTACTAATATTATAAACATTTATAAATATCATTTAGAAATCCTGTCAGGTTCAGGTTAGCTTATGCTAGCTATCTGGCTAGCTTTAACAATGATTCTGATTGTTTATAAGTATGACCATTAGGTTAAATTATTATTTATTATTATATTATTTTATATTATTTATTAATTATTATTTATTAACCGTTATTAAATCTGCTCAAAAACCCTGTCAGCACCTGTTAGCGCTTGTTAGCCAGTTATCTAGCATTAGTAGTAAATGTTTAAAAGTATGATTTAATATCCTGTCAGTGCAGCACATGTTAGATTTCTTTAACAGAGAAATCCTGTCAGATTAGCTAGCTGGCTAATAAACTCTGTGATAATATATGCGCATATATGATCAGCTTCCTTTTGCCTACTTAAACACCTGTCCATATATGGCTTGTTTGATCTGCACACAGGGACACATTCATAAAAACACAAACACCAACAATGCTGTGAAATGGAAACAGCAAAAGATAAAGATATATTTTAGATATTTCAGTGTTTATATATATATATATATATATATATTTATATATAATATATTTGCCCTGCCCCTGCCCCGCCCCCAGAATAGCTGAATCCGAATATTAAAATCATTTACAGTGCGCAGAAAAACTCTAGGGTCAAAGGTCAAAGGTTAGGAAGAGAATATCAGACGCACAAGCTGAACAATTGTATAAAAATATACAGTGGCCTTTGTTCACTTCTCCGTGCGTGCATGTGTGTGTGTGTGTGTGTGTGTGTGTGTAGATGAAGGAGAGGC
>JAMFTF010000039.1:415000-427500 GCA_023630585.1 Cranoglanis bouderius
TAAACGGAGACCGTACTGAACGGTGGAGTGATAAACGGGGACCGTACTGAACGGTGGAGTGATAAACGGGGACCGTACTGAACGGTGGAGTGATAAACGGGGACCGTACTGAACGCTGGAGTGATAAACGGGGACCGTACTGAACGCTGGAGTGATAAACGGAGACCGTACTGAACGGTGGAGTGATAAACGGGGACCGTACTGAACGGTGGAGTGATAAACGGGGACCGTACTGAACGGTGGAGTGATAAACGGAGACCGTATTGAACGGGTGGAGTGATAAACGGGGACCGCATTGAACGGTGGAGTGATAAACGGGGACCGTACTGAACGCTGGAGTGATAAACGGGGACCGTACTGAACGCTGGAGTGATAAACGGAGACCGTACTGAACGCTGGAGTGATAAACGGGGACCGTACTGAACGGTGGAGTGATAAACGGGGACCGTACTGAACGCTGGAGTGATAAACGGGGACCGTACTGAACGGTGGAGTGATAAACGGGGACCGTACTGAACGGTGGAGTGATAAACGGGGACCGTACTGAACGCTGGAGTGATAAACGGGGACCGTACTGAACGGTGGAGTGATAAACGGGGACCGTACTGAACGGTGGAGTGATAAACGGGGACCGTACTGAACGCTGGAGTGATAAACGGGGACCGTACTGAACGGTGGAGTGATAAACGGGGACCGTACTGAACGGTGGAGTGATAAACGGGGACCGTACTGAACGCTGGAGTGATAAACGGGGACCGTACTGAACGGTGGAGTGATAAACGGGGACCGTACTGAACGCTGGAGTGATAAACGGGGACCGTACTGAACGGTGGAGTGATAAACGGGGACCGTACTGAACGGTGGAGTGATAAACGGGGACCGTACTGAACGCTGGAGTGATAAACGGGGACCGTACTGAACGCTGGATTTCTTGCATCTCTGTTAACATTGTCATTGGTTTAAACAGAAATGAACAACCAATCAGGAATGATTTAGTGTGTGTGTGTGTGTGTGTGTGTGTGTGTGTGTGTATGGGGGAATCTCCTCCCAGGCTGCAGGTGTTTCCACGTTCCCATGATGCTGCAGCACGATGCACCAGAATCTCACACACACACACACACACACACACACACACACACACACACACACACACACACACACAAACACACACACACAACGTGAGAGAGAGCTGCATAACTCAGCGACATCAAATGAAGGGAAGTGTCCTATTTCTAAATATAGCCTGTGTGTGTGTGTGTGTGTGTGTGTGTGTGTGTGTGTGTGTGTGTGTGTGTGTATGGGGGGGATGGGGGGACGTTGCTGTTTGTCAAGTTGATCTCGAGTAGCAACTGGGACATGACCACACACTGTAGATTCCTGTATTTTACACACACACACACACACACACACACACACACACATATAATTTTCCTGAGTGACAGTAGCTGGCTAGAGAATTTGTCTCATGACTTATTCCAATGTTAACTAGCAGGCTAAAAAAATATGGCTACATTTAACATTAGATTACTGTTAGGTGATGCGACCGTAAACGGATGCAGGGCAAAGTCACTTTATTAGGAATATTAAAAAGTATTAGAACAGTCAGAATATTAGAAATAGCAGTAATCCAAAACATGAGACAAAGGCGTAGTCAAAATAACAGGCATGGGTCAGGCGATCGGTAAACGGCATAAACGAGGCGAGGCAAGAATCAATAACACGAGACAGAAACAGGACTGAAACCAGGAAACACGTAACTAAGTCAAAAGGCTTGGCAATAGACAGAACACGAGGTTGCTGAGCTAATAATTCGCAGTGAAGCTAAGGAACATGGGGGTTTAAATACATGAACATAATCAGAGTTAAACACAAGACACCTGAGACATGTTAAGACATGACCAGTGAAAACACAGGGGCGGAGACACGACATGAACCAAAACAAAAACACACGTGGCGAAGTAAACAAAGCTAAAGTCACTGAATGCGGAAGTGCGCTGCTCGCACGCTTCGGCAATCAGCGCGAGGGGGAATCGTAACAATTACTTTACTAGCTAACGCTGCTAAAATTTTATCAAATAACTGTGTTATGCTAATAAATGCTAATCAGTGCTAATTTTCATCAGATAAATTTAATTTAAAAAAAGACATAAAGAAGTGTGTTTATTCTTACCAGGTCTCATCATTTTTGAACTCCAGCTCTCCGTATGTGTCCTCAAAGTCTTCCCCGCCTCCTTTAGCAAGTCCCTCGACAGTGCGATACGGAACGATGACAGTCCCTCTCGCCCCGGACGTCCTGAGCACCTTGACCTCCATGATTCCCACGCTCTCGCTCACATGCGCTGTGCCACTCTCAAATGTGAAGATCCCTGCGTGATCGTCGTCCAAGATGGTCACGGTGGCTACAGCAGGAAACCCGAGGGCCACTGTGGGGTACGCCGGCATCTCGTCATCGTTCGCCGAGTCGAGCGTCCGAACGTTGCTGAGCCGAACAAAGAAGTGCTCATCCTCCTCAAAGATGTCATCGTCAATGATGCCAATGGCGATCTCCTTGATGACCTCGCCAGGTTTGAAGACCACGGTGCCCTCTGTGAACTCATAATCTGCGCCGGCATTGGCTGAGCCATCTTCAGTCTTGTAGTCAACGTATATTGTCTTGGAGATGTCACCACCTTTGCGCACGATGGTTAGTAGGACAGCGCCACAGTTCTCCAAGCACTGATACGCAGCAGGTTCAAATCCGATCCGTGTCACAAAGTCCTCTGGCTCTTCCACGTGCACTTCCTGTATACTACTGCTGCGTTTGGCCTGCTCAGCAACGTGCTTCTTCAGGATGTTGCCGGCACCCGTCATCATCCGTGTGGCTTGGATACGGTAGAACGCTCGGCTCTTCTGCTGGTGCGACAGTGCGTAGTAATTTGCCATCTCCACCAGCTGGTCTAGGTCCTTCTCCGGATGTTTCTGCTTTAGGTCCTTCAAAATTCGGATCATCTCCCGACGCGATTCGTCCATTTCTTTTCCCTCCATCAGCCCCATCAGGTTGGTAGCAGCACCACCGTCCAGGAAGTGCGAGTTAGCCATTTTCCCATCCATCTCAATGCCTTTGGACCGATCGCCCTCAGTCTCGATGATCACACCGCGGTGCTTGTCGGCTCTGTAGGTCTTGTGCGTGAACTTATTAAACATCAGACGGCGATCAGCAGCCCAAGCCAAGATAACACAGGCAGGGAAGAAGGCAAGTGTTATAAGCCCCTCCCACACCTGCACCTCATTGGGTGAGAAGACAGCGAGGATCATGTAGAGCCAGACGTATGCAAACACGCTGCAAGCTGCTGTCACAAAGAACACACGCAGGTGCTTCACCTTACGCACTTCACCCTCCGGCACTGCAGACACGCAAATGCCGATGATGGCGAACATGTTAAAGGCGGCGCTGCCTACAATGGTGGACGGTCCTAGCTCGCCGGCGTGGAACCCGTGACCACAGATCTCGATCACCGAGAGCAGGATCTCAGGAGCAGATGAGCCCAGAGCCAGCAGTGTCAGGTTCGACACGGTTTCATTCCAAATCCGCACCGTCGTCGTCATCGTCTCCCCGTTCGCCCTCTTCACCACAATCTCTCTCTCCTGAGACGTGATGACCTCGATGGCGGCCATGAAGCGGTCAGCGATGATGGACACCCCCAGGAACATGTAGATCATCGCCACAAAGTAGACGATCACACGTGCCATTTTGTCCCCGGTCGATGGATTCTCTGGATACCAGATCGGCAGCAGGATTCCCGGCTTGCATTTCGATGTCCCCTCCGAGCATGTCTCGTTTACGACCCCGGCATCAACATGCGTCAGGGTCGTCGCCATGGAGACCAGGCCTAACCAGAGGCAGACGCCGGTCGTCCTTGAGTGCTCCATGGACCGTTCCGTCCTCTAAAAGATTCCCTCTGAGCTCCAGCACCTGGATGTTCTCGGTTCCAGTCTCTGTACCTGAGAGAGAGACAGAAGGGAGGAAACTTATTTACATAAACAACTAACTGTGACATCACAATTTAATAGCAGGACAGGAAGACGCACACATAAGGAGTTTTCATACCAGAGCCAAAAATGACATCAGATTAAGTAAAGCCAATGAAAGCTGAGATAAAAGAAACATGACCACGCCTACTTTGCCACTTTAGGGTAGTCTGGAAACAAGCACACTGAACACAGCACAATGCACACAGTAGAGTGAACACAGCAGTGTGAACACCGTAGACTGAACGCAACACACTGAACACAGTAGACTGAACACAACACACTGAACACGGCACACTGAACACGGCACACTGAACACAACACACTGAACACGGCACACTGATCACGGCACACTGAACACGGCACACTGATCACGGCACACCGATCACAACACACTGAACATGGCACACCGAACGCAACACACTGAACATGGCACACTGAACACGGCACACTGATCACGGCACACTGATCACGGCACACTGAACACAACACACTGAACACGGCACACTGATCACAACACACTGAACACGGCACACTGATCACAACACACTGAACACGGCACACTGAACACAACACACTGAACACAACACACTGAACACGGCACACTGATCACAACACACTGAACACGGCACACTGAACACAACACACTGAACACGGCACACTGATCACAACACACTGAACACGGCACACTGAACACAACACACTGAACACGGCACACTGATCACAACACACTGATCACGGCACACTGAACACAACACACTGATCACGGCACACTGAACACAACACACTGAACACGGCACACTGATCACAACACACTGAACACGGCACACTGAACACGGCACACTGAACACGGCACACTGAACACAACACACTGAACACAACACACTGAACACGGCACACTGAACACGGCACACTGATCACGGCACACTGATCACAACACACTGAACACAGCAAACTGATCACAACACACTGATCACGGCACACTGAACACGGCACACTGATCACAACACACTGATCACAACACACTGATCGCGGCACACTGAACACAACACACTGATCACGGCACACTGATCACAACACACTGATCACGGCACACTGATCACAGCACACTGAACACGGCACACTGTACAGCATAGACTGAACATACCACACTGAACACCGTAGACTGAACGCAACAGACTGAACACAACACACTGATCGCGGCACACCGATCGCGGCACACTGATCACAATACACTGAACACGGCACACCGAACGCAACACACTGAACATGGCACACTGATCACGGCACACTGAACACAATACACTGAACACGGCACACTGAACACGGCACACTGAACACGGCACACTGAACACAACACACTGAACACAACACACTGATCACGGCACACTGAACACGGCACACTGAACACAATACACTGAACACGGCACACTGAACACGGCACACTGAACACGGCACACTGAACACAACACACTGAACACAACACACTGATCACGGCACACTGAACACGGCACACTGAACACAATACACTGAACACGGCACACTGAACACAACACACTGAACACAACACACTGATCACGGCACACTGATCACGGCACACCGATCACAACACACTGAACATGGCACACCGAACGCAACACACTGAACATGGCACACTGAACACGGCACACTGATCACGGCACACTGATCACGGCACACTGATCACAACACACTGAACACGGCACACTGATCACAACACACTGAACATGGCACACTGATCACAACACACTGAACACAACACACTGAACACAACACACTGAACACGGCACACTGAACACGGCACACTGATCACGGCACACTGATCACAACACACTGAACACAGCAAACTGATCACAACACACTGATCACGGCACACTGAACACGGCACACTGATCACAACACACTGATCACAACACACTGATCGCGGCACACTGAACACAACACACTGATCACGGCACACTGATCACAACACACTGATCACGGCACACTGATCACAGCACACTGAACACGGCACACTGTACAGCATAGACTGAACATACCACACTGAACACCGTAGACTGAACGCAACAGACTGAACACAACACACTGATCGCGGCACACCGATCGCGGCACACTGATCACAATACACTGAACACGGCACACCGAACGCAACACACTGAACATGGCACACTGATCACGGCACACTGAACACAATACACTGAACACGGCACACTGAACACGGCACACTGAACACAACACACTGATCACGGCACACTGAACACGGCACACTGAACACAATACACTGAACACGGCACACTGAACACGGCACACTGAACACGGCACACTGAACACAACACACTGAACACAACACACTGATCACGGCACACTGAACACGGCACACTGAACACAATACACTGAACACGGCACACTGAACACAACACACTGAACACAACACACTGATCACGGCACACTGATCACGGCACACTGAACACAATACACTGAACACAACACACTGAACACAACACACTGATCACGGCACACTGATCACGGCACACTGATCACGACACACTCATCACGGCACACTGAACACGGCACACTGAACACAATACACTGAACACGGCACACTGAACACGGCACACTGAACACAACACACTGAACACAACACACTGATCACGGCACACTGATCACGGCACACTGAACATGGCACACTGAACGCAACACACTGAACATGGCACACTGAACACGGCACACTGATCACGGCACACTGATCACGGCACACTGATCACAACACACTGAACACGGCACACTGATCACAACACACTGAACATGGCACACTGATCACGGCACACTGAACATGGCACACTGATCACGGCACACTGATCACGGCACACCGAACGCAACATACTGAACACACCAGAATGAACCCATAATGAGCGAAGCTTTAATTTCAGATGTGTGTGTGTGTGTGTGTGTGTGTGTGTGTGTGTGTGTGTGTGTGTGTGTGTCTTATCCATAAATTGTTCATCACTACTATATTCGGTCTGAGTCGCCCGTCTCGCCTGGGCCTGTTGCCATAGTAACAGAGCCGCGCGCGTGAGAGGCTTGAATATTTTTTTACGTGAGACTTGGGAATCACACTCATAAAAATACACTGCAGTAACAGAAGGAGGTCGTGTGTGTGTGTGTGTGTGTGTGTGTGTGTGTGTGTGTGTTAGTGTTATAGTGTGTGTGTGGGCGGGTCCTAACTTTACTGTTCGTCTGGCAGAGTGATGCATCAATACAGAATTCTACACTACTATAGAGTTATATACAGCATCACGTACAGCAGCACTCAGGCACAAACACACTGATTAATATACCATGTGTCACGTTCTGGAGCACAGTTACTGAGGGTCAGCACTTCATTATCACCTTTATATACATTACAGTTCTGTCACTACATTACCCATCATGCACTGCATACCCACAACAGGCCATGTCTGCAGATCACAGACTACAGAAGGTGTGTCTTTAAGTTCATATACAGAAATGTGGGCGTATCATTTATCCAATATACAGTCCCCTCCGAAACTACTGGAACAGCGAGGTCAATTCATGTGTTTTTGCTGTAGACTGAAGACATTTGGGTTTGAGATCAAAAGATAAATATGAGAAGAGAGTTTAGAGTTTTAGCTTTTATTTCCTGTGTTTATATGTCGATGTGTTAAATGAAATAGATCATATCTGTAGGCAAGCAAAAATATTGGAACATATGACAGACAGGTGTTTCTTGTTACCCAGGTGTGTCCTGTTAGATTGATTGTTTAAACAATAAATAGCTCTGAACATCTACTCTTGGGTTTAGCCTTCAGTTGCACCTGTGAAGACTGCATTTGCTGTTTAAAAGTATAAACCAACATGAAGATCAGAGAGCTGTCTATGGGAGAAAAACAAGCCATTTTGAAGAAAGAAACCTCTGGTGTACTTTACAACAGATATGGAACGGGTCGGCCAAGGAAAACAACAGCAGTTGATGACAGAAACATCGTGAGAGCTGTGAAGAAAAACCCAAAAACAACAGTCAGTGACATCACCAACAACCTCCACAGGGCAGGGGTGAAGGTTTCACAATCCACCGTTCGGAGAAGATTTCAAGAGTAGAAATATCGAGGCCATACTACAAGATACAAACCACTCATCAGCAGTAAGAATCAGAAAGCCAGATTGGAATTCACAAAGAAATACAGAGATGATCCACAAATGTTCTGGAACCAAGATGAACCTCTACCAAAGTGATGGAAAGGCCAAAGTGTGGAGAAAGAAGGGATCTGCTCATGATCCAGAACATACAAACTCATCTGTGAAACATGGTGGAGGTAGTGTCATGGCTTGGGCTTGCATGGTTGCTTCTGGAACAGGCTCACTAATCTTTATTGATGATGGAACTCATGATGGTAGAATGAATTCAGAAGTTTACAAGAACATATTGTCACCAATTTACAGAGAAATGCATCCAAATTAATCAGGAGGAACTTCATCATGCAGCAAGACAACGATCTAAAACACACTGCCAACTCAACAAAGGACTTCATCAGGTGGGAAAAGTGGAAGGTTTTAGACTGGCCAAGTCAATCACCAGACCTTAACCCAACTGAGCAGCGTTTCACCTCCTGAAGGGGAGACTGAAGGGAGAAACCCCCCCCGAAACACACAACAACTGAAAGAAGCTGCAGTAAAAACCTGGAAAAGCTTCACAAAAGAAGAAACCAACAGTTTGGTGATGTCAGTGCTCCATGCTAAACTGAAGGCTACGCCTGTAACATGCCTGTAACACATGAATGAAGCATGTTGTAATGGTTGCCGTGTGTTGCTTAAGCATTTTTGGAGTTGTGAGTGAGGAGCTGAGGAGCTGCTGAGCCCCTGATTCAGCAGCCTATTTACAGAATCCTGACACTTGAGAGGGTCATAAACATGAGTGAGTGAGTGTGTGAGTGAGTGTGTGTGTGTGTGTGTGTGTGTGTGTGTGTGTGTGTGTGTGTGTGTGAGGTGTCAGCTGCCCAGAAATTGATCCCACTTCTACCCAAGCATGTCTGAGGCCAAGCACCTTCATTCCATCAGTGATCAAACACTAATCCCACATTTCACTCAGTCAATAATCTGTTATTTATCTGAAACGACTTTGAATGAAATGAGTTCTTGGGTCATCGTGGGTGGAGCTTAAGTTAAACACAATGAGCCTATCACAAGCAGGATCTTTACCCATCTGTGCTCCAGTCAGGACGAGGGAGTGATATGACCGTGTAATATCACCATAAGCAAAATAAGCTGATGTGATGTTTAAAAAATTACATTTATAATTTATAATTATAAATTGTACAATAGAAAATTTTCAGTGCTTTTTATAAATAAAAACTGTATTTCTATATAAAAAATTAAATGCAGTTATTCTAAAATTGTTCATTAATCATAACGTATTATTATTTATAACAGCTTTTTTCTTTCATTAAAACACGACTGTATTCCCAGCAGTTTGTGAACAAAACTTTATATCGTGCTATAATACGTCTGTCACATCGTCCAGCCCTACACCCTACACCCTACACCCTACAGCTTACAGGCTACACCCTACACCCTACATCCTACACCCTACAGCTTACAGGCTACACCCTACAGCTTACAGGCTACACCCTACACCCTACATCCTACACCCTACAGCTTACAGGCTACACCCTACAGCTTACAGGCTACACCCTACACCCTACAGGCTACACCCTACACCCTACATCCTACACCCTACAGCTTACAGGCTACACCCTACATCCTACATCCTACACCCTACAGCTTACAGGCTACACCCTACACCCTAAAGCTTACAGGCTACACCCTACACCCTACATCCTACACCCTACAGCTTACAGGCTACACCCTACACCCTACAGCTTACAGGCTACACCCTACATCCTACACCCTACAGCTTACAGGCTACACCCTACACCCTACAGCTTACAGGCTACACCCTACACCCTAAAGCTTACAGGCTACACCCTACACCCTACAGTTTACAGGCTACACCCTACACCCTACAGCTTACAGGCTACAGCTTACAGGCTACACCCTACACCCTACAGCTTACAGGCTACACCCTATACCCTACAGCTTACAAGCTACACCCTACACCCTACAGCTTACAGGCTACACCCTATACCCTACACCCTACAGCTTACAGGCTACACCCTGCACCCTACAGCTTACAGGCTACACCCTACATCCTACACCCTACAGCTTACAGGCTACAGCCTCCACCCTACACCTTATGCCCTACAGGCTACAGCCTCCACCCTACACCCTACGCTGTACACCCTACAGGCTACAGCCTCCACCCTATAGGCTACACCCTACGCCCTACACCTACACCCTACAGGCTACAGCCTCCACCCTACGTCCTACAGCCTACACCCTACAGCTTACAGGCTACACCCTACAGCCTACACCCTACAGCTTACAGGCTACACCCTACAGTTTACAGGCTACACCCTACACCCTACAGGCTACACCCTACAGCCTACAGCCTACACCTTACAGGCTACACCCTATACCCTACAGCCTACAGCCTACCCCCTACAGCTTATAGGCTACAGGCTACAGCCTAAAGCCTACACCCTACAGCTCACAAATCGCACACCCTGTACTTTAATTTAGTTTTCTGCTGTTAAACGTTCCTATACTTACGCTGTGTCCCATTTCGCCTACTATCCGTCCTAAACAGTATCCGAGATGAGAATTACTGCGTCCCAAATGGTAGTCTGTTGAAATGAGGATCGCAAAGTTTCCCAAAAGGTGTAAATGAAATGTGGAAAAATAAATCAAGGGAATGATAAACTATACGGTATAAATGATGTAAGGAATAATGAATGAAGAAAAGCTGAAACGTAGTGAGGAGTGTGTTTAGGGTGAGGAGTGTGTTTAGGGTGAGGAGTGTGTTTGTGGTGAGGAGTGTGTTCAGGATGAGGAGTGTGTTCGGGGTGAGGAGTGTGTTTGGGGTGAGGAGTGTGTTTAGGATGAGGAGTGTGTTCGGGGTGAGGAGTGTGTTCGGGGTGAGGAGTGTGTTTAGGATGAGGAGTGTGTTTATGGTGAGGAGTGTGTTCATGGTGAGGAGTGTGTTCATGGTGAGGAGTGTGTTTAGGATGAGGAGTGTGTTTAGGGTGAGGAGTGTGTTCATGGTGAGGAGTGTGTTTAGGATGAGGAGTGTGTTTAGGATGAGGAGTGTGTTTAGGATGAGGAGTGTGTTTATGGTGAGGAGTGTGTTTAGGGTGAGGAGTGTGTTTAGGGTGAGGAGTGTGTTTAGGATGAGGAGTGTGTTTAGGATGAGGAGTGTGTTTAGGGTGAGGAGTGTGTTCATGGTGAGGAGTGTGTTTAGGATGAGGAGTGTGTTTAGGGTGAGGAGTGTGTTTAGGGTGAGGAGTGTGTTTGGGATGAGGAGTGTGTTCATGGTGAGGAGTGTGTTTAGGATGAGGAGTGTGTTTATGGTGAGGAGTGTGTTCATGGTGAGGAGTGTGTTTAGGATGAGGAGTGTGTTTATGGTGAGGAGTGTGTTCGTGGTGAGGAGTGTGTTCATTGTGAGGAGTGTGTTTAGGGTGAGGAGTGTGTTTAGGGTGAGGAGTGTGTTTAGGGTGAGGAGTGTGTTTAGGGTGAGGAGTGTGTTTAGAGTGAGGAGTGTGTTTAGGGTGAGGAGTGTGTTCATGGTGAGGAGTGTGTTCAGGGTGAGGAGTGTGTTTAGGGTGAGGAGTGTGTTTAGGGTGAGGAGTGTGTTTAGGGTGAGGAGTGTGTTCAGGGTGAGGAGTGTGTTTAGGGTGAGGAGTGTGTTTAGAGTGAGGAGTGTGTTTAGGATGACTGTGATCTCTTCCCTTACACCACCTGTTAGTGTGTCTCAGTACTGCACACTCTTTTAATACACACTCAAAATTATGTAGTTTTTCCTTCACAAAAAGAGCACATACTTTTAGTACACAGTATAAGTAGGAGAATTGAGACACAGAGTTATATCTCATATAGTGAGTAGGAAACTGAACGCCATGTGGCTCTTTATTAAAAATAACACACACACACACACACACACACACACACACACACACGCACACAGTTGCAAATCACAGTAGAGGGATGTGAACATGAACTGGATCCAAATAGAGCAGTGAGTCTCCAGCGTTCCTCAGTCACACACTCGCTCACGATCACCATCATTTATTTCATTTTACAACCAGAAACTTTAATCTGATTAAATATAATAAATATCTCACTGATTACACACACGACTTTCATCATAATCAGATTTATAACGAGGTTTTATTCCTGAACTTTCCACCTACACAAACTTCCATCAAGCGCCATGAAGGGTTCTCCATTTTTACACAGTGGTTCCCTCTCTCACGGGGTTCTAAACACCTTCAAGAAGCTAAGAACTTTCTTAAGAACTTATGAGAAGAGATTTAACAGTAGTTCATAAGGATCTCCATCAC
>JAMFTF010000039.1:432500-447500 GCA_023630585.1 Cranoglanis bouderius
CCTCTCGACGTCTACAACGCACGCTGGTTCTCCCCGTCCCCCCTCTCGACGTCTACAACGCACGCGGGTTCTCCCCGTCCCCGCTCTCGACGTCTACAACGCACGCGGGTTCTCCCCCGTCCCCCCTCTCGACGTCTACAACGCACGCGGGTTCTCCCCCGTCCCCCCCCTCGACATCTAGAACGCACGTGGGGTCTCCCCCGTCCCCCCCTCTCGACATCTACAACGCACGCGGGTTCTCCCCGTCCCCGCTCTCGCCATCTAGAACGCACGCGGGTTCTCCCCCGTCCCCCCTCTCGACATCTACAGCGCACACGGGTTCTCCCCCGTCCCCCCTCTCGACATCTACAACGCACGCGGGTTCTCCCCGTCCCCCCTCTCGCCCTCTAGAACGCACGCGGGTTCTCCCCCGTCCCCCCTCTCGACATCTACAGCGCACACGGGTTCTCCCCCGTGCACCCTCTCGACATCTACAGCGCACGCGGGTTCTCCCCCGTGCCCCCTCTCGACATCTACAGCGCACGCGGGTTCTCCCCAGTCCCCCCTCTCGACATCTACAGCGCACGCGGGTTCTCCCCCATCCCCGCTCTCGACATCTACAGCGCACGCGGGTTCTCCCCCGTCCCCCCTCTCGACGTCTACAGCGCACGCGGGTTCTCCCCCGTCCCCCCTCTCGACGTCTACAGCGCACGCGGGTTCTCCCCCGTCCCCCGCTCTCGACGTCTCCAGCGCACGCGGGTTCTCCCCCGCCCCCGCTCTCGACGTCTACAGCGCACGCGGGTTCTCCCCCGTCCCCCCTCTCGACGTCTAGAACGCACGCGGGTTCTCCCCCGTCCCCCCTCTCGACGTCTAGAACGCACGCGGGTTCTCCCCCGTCCCCCCTCTCGACGTCTACAGCGCACGCGGGTTCTCCCCCGTCCCCGCTCTCGACGTCTACAGCGCACGCGGGTTCTCCCCCGTCCCCGCTCTCGACGTCTACAGCGCACGCGGGTTCTCCCCCGTCCCACCTCTCGACGTCTACAGCGCACGCGGGTTCTCCCCCGTCCCACCTCTCGACGTCTGCAGCGCACGCGGGTTCTCCCCCGTCCCCCCTCTCGACGTCTAGAACGCACGCAGGTTCTCCCCCGTCCCCCCTCTCGACGTCTACAGCGCACGCGGGTTCTCCCCCGCCCCCCCTCTCGACGTCTAGAACGCACGCGGGTTCTCCCCCGCCCCCCCTCTCGACGCCTGCAGCGCCCGCGGGTTCTCCCCCGTCCCCCCTCTCGACGTCTAGAACGCACGCGGGTTCTCCCCCGTCCCCCCTCTCGACGACTACAGCGCACGCGGGTTCTCCCCCGCCCCCGCTCTCGACGTCTACAGCGCACGCGGGTTCTCCCCCCTCCCCGCCCTCGCCGTCTACAGCGCACGCGGGGTCTCCCCCGTCCCACCTCTCGACGTCTACAGCGCACGCGGGTTCTCCCCCGTCCCCCCTCTCGACGTCTACAGCGCACGCGGGTTCTCCCCCGTCCCCCCTCTCGACGTCTACAGCGCACGCGGGTTCTCCCCGTCCCCCCCTCTCGACGTCTAGAACGCACGCGGGTTCTCCCCCGTCCCCCCCTCTCGAAGTCTACAGCGCACGCGGGTACTCCCCCGCCCCCCCTCTCGACGTCTAGAACGCACGCGGGTTCTCCCCCGCCCCCCCCTCTCGACGTCTAGAACGCACGCTGGTTCTCCCCCGCCCCCCCTCTCGACGTCTACAACGCACGCTGGTTCTCCCCGTCCCCCCTCTCGACGTCTACAACGCACGCGGGTTCTCCCCGTCCCCGCTCTCGACGTCTACAACGCACGCGGGTTCTCCCCCGTCCCCCCCTCTCGACGTCTACAACGCACGCGGGTTCTCCCCCGTCCCCCCTCTCGACATCTAGAACGCACGTGGGTTCTCCCCGTCCCTGCTCTCGACATCTAGAACGCACGCGGGTTCTCCCCCGTCCCCCCTCTCGACATCTACAACGCACGCGGGTTCTCCCCGTCCCCGCTCTCGCCATCTAGAACGCACGCGGGTCCCCCCCCGTCCCCCCTCTCGACATCTACAGCGCACACGGGTTCTCCCCCGTGCACCCTCTCGACATCTACAGCGCACGCGGGTTCTCCCCCGTGCCCCCTCTCGACATCTACAGCGCACGCGGGTTCTCCCCCGTCCCCCCTCTCGACATCTACAGCGCACGCGGGTTCTCCCCCATCCCCGCTCTCGACATCTACAGCGCACGCGGGTTCTCCCCCGTCCCCCCTCTCCCCATCTACAGCGCACGCGGGTTCTCCCCCGTCCCCCCCTCTCGACGTCTACAGCGCACGCGGGTTCTCCCCCGTCCCCGCTCTCGACGTCTACAGCGCACGCGGGTTCTCCCCCGTCCCCGCTCTCGACGTCTACAGCGCACGCGGGTTCTCCCCCGTCCCCCCTCTCGACGTCTAGAACGCACGCGGGGTCTCCCCCGCCCCCCCCCTCCCCGTCTAGCACGCCCGCGGGGTCTCCCCCGTCCCCCCTCTCGACGTCTACAGCGCACGCGGGCTCTCCCCCGTCCCCGCTCTCGACGTCTACAGCGCACGCGGGTTCTCCCCCGTCCCCGCTCTCGACGTCTACAGCGCACGTGGGTTCTCCCCCGTCCCACCTCTCGACGTCTACAGCGCCCGCGGGTTCTCCCCCGTCCCACCTCTCGACGTCTACAGCGCACGCGGGTTCTCCCCCGTCCCCCCTCTCGACGTCTAGAACGCACGCAGGTTCTCCCCCGTCCCCCCTCTCGACGTCTACAGCGCACGCGGGTTCTCCCCCGCCCCCCCTCTCGACGTCTAGAACGCACGCGGGTTCTCCCCCGGCCCCCTCTCGACGTCTAGAACGCACGCGGGTTCTCCCCCGTCCCCCCTCTCGACGTCTACAACGCACGCTGGTTCTCCCCGTCCCCCCTCTCGACGTCTACAACGCATGCGGGTTCTCCCCGTCCCCGCTCTCGACGTCTACAACGCACGCGGGTTCTCCCCCGTCCCCCCTCTCGACGTCTACAACGCACGCCGGTTCTCCCCCGTCCCCCCTCTCGACATCTAGAACGCCCGGGGGTTCTCCCCCGTCCCCCCTCTCGACATCTACAACGCACGCGGGTTCTCTCCCGTCCCCCCTCTCAACATCTACAACGCACGCGGGTTCTCCCCCGTCCCCCCTCTCGACATCTACAGCGCACGCGGGTTCTCCCCCGTGCCGCTCCTCGACATCTACAGCGCACGCGGGTTCTCCCCCATGCCCCCTCTCGACATCTACAGCGCACGCGGGTTCTCCCCCGTCCCCCCTCTCGACATCTACAGCGCACGCGGGTTCTCCCCGTCCCCGCTCTCGACATCTAGAACGCACGCGGGTTCTCCCCCATCCTCCCTCTCGACATCTACAACGCACGCGGGTTCTCCCCGTCCCCCCTCTCGACATCTACAACGCACACGGGTTCTCCCCCGTCCCCCCTCTCGACATCTACAACGCACGCGGGTTCTCCCCGTCCCCCCTCTCGACATCTACAGCGCACGCGGGTTCTCCCCCGTCCCCCCTCTCGACGTCTACAGCGCACGCGGTTCTCCCCCGTCCCCCCTCTCGACGTCTAGAACGCACGCGGGTTCTCCCCCGCCCCCCCTCTCGACGTCTAGAACGCACGCGGGTTCTCCCCCGCCCCCCCTCTCGACGTCTACAACGCACGCTGGTACTCCCCGTCCCCGCTCTCGACGTCTACAACGCACGCGGGTTCTCCCCCGTCCCCCCTCTCGACATCTACAACGCACGCGGGGTCTCCCCCGTCCCCCCTCTCGACATCTAGAACGCACGCGGGTTCTCCCCCGTCCCCCCCTCTCGACATCTACAGCGCACGCGGGTTCTCCCCCGTCCCCCCTCTCGACATCTACAGCGCACGCGGGTTCTCCCCCGTCCCCGCTCTCGACATCTAGAACGCACGCGGGTCCTCCCCCGTCCCCCCTCTCGACATCTACAACGCACGCGGGTTCTCCCCGTCCCCCCTCTCGACATCTACAACGCACGCGGGTTCTCCCCCGTCCCCCCTCTCGACATCTACAACACACGCGGGTTCTCCCCGTCCCCCCTCTCGACATCTACAGCGCACGCGGGTTCTCCCCCGTCCCCCCTCTCGACATCTACAACGCACGCGGGTTCTCCCCGTCCCCCCTCTCGACATCTACAGCGCACGCGGGTTCTCCCCCCTGCCCCCTCTCGAGATTTACAGCGCACGCGGGTTCTCCCCCGTGCCCCCTCTCGACATCTACAGCGCACGCGGGTTCTCCCCCGTCCCCCCTCTCGACATCTACAGCGCACGCGGGTTCTCCCCTGTCCCCCCTCTCGACATCTACAGCGCACGCGGGTTCTCCCCCGTCCCCGCTCTCGACATCTCCAGCGCACGCGGGTTCTCCCCCGTCCCCGCTCTCGACATCTACAGCGCACGCGGGTTCTCCCCCGTCCCCGCTCTCCACATCTACAGCGCACGCGGGGTCTCCCCCCTCCCCCCTCTCGACATCTACAGCGCACGCGGGTTCTCCCCCGCCCCCCCTCTCGCCATCTAGAACCCACGCGGGTTCTCCCCCGTCCCCCCTCTCGACATCTACCACGCACGCGGGCTCTCGCCCGTCCCCCCTCTCGACATCTACAACGCACGCGGGTTCTCTCCCGTCCCCCCTCTCGACATCTACAACGCACGCGGGTTCTCCCCCGTCCCCCCTCTCGACGTCTACAGCGCACGCGGGTTCTCCCCCGCCCCCCCCCTCTCGACATCTACAATGCACGCTGGTTCTCCCCGTCCCCCCTCTCGACATCTACAACGCACGCTGGTTCTCCCCGTCCCCCCTCTCGACATCTACAACGCACGCGGGTTCTCGCCCGTCCCCCCTCTCGACATCTACAACGCACGCGGGTTCTCGCCCGTCCCCCCTCTCGACATCTACAACGCACGCGGGTTCTCCCCCGTCCCCGCTCTCGACATCTACAACGCACGCGGGTTCTCCCCCGTCCCCGCTCTCGACATCTACATCGCACGCGGGTTCTCCCCCGTCCCCCCTCTCGACATCTACAACGCACGCGGGTTCTCCCCCGGCCCCCCCCTCGACATCTACAGCGCACGCGGGTTCTCCCCCGTGCCGCTCCTCGACATCTACAGCGCACGCGGGTTCTCCCCCATGCCCCCTCTCGACATCTACAGCGCACGCGGGTTCTCCCCCGTCCCCCCTCTGGACATCTACAGCGCACGCGGGTTCTCCCCGTCCCCGCTCTCGACATCTACAACGCAAGCGGGTTCTCCCCCGTCCCCGCTCTCGACATCTACAGCGCACGCGGGTTCTCCCCCGTCCCCCCTCTCGACATCTACAGCGCACGCGGGTTCTCCCCCGTCCCCCCTCTCGACATCTGCAGCGCACGCGGGTTCTCCCCCGTCCCCGCTCTCGACATCTACAGCGCACGCGGGTTCTCCCCCGTCCCCGCTCTCGACATCTACAGCGCACGCGGGTTCTCCCCCGTCCCCCCTCTCGGCATCTCCAGCGCCCGCGGGTTCCCCCCCCTCCCCCCTCTCCACATCTACAGCGCCCGCGGGTCCTCCCCCGCCCCCCCCTCTCGACATCTACAACGCACGCTGGTTCTCCCCGTCCCCCCTCTCGACATCTACAACGCACGCTGATTCTCCCCGTCCCCCCTCTCGACATCTACAACGCACGCGGGTTCTCGCCCGTCCCCCCTCTCGACATCTACAACGCACGCGGGTTCTCGCCCGTCCCCCCTCTCGACATCTACAACGCACGCGGGTTCTCCCCCGTCCCCGCTCTCGACATCTACAACGCACGCGGGTTCTCCCCCGTCCCCGCTCTCGACATCTACAACGCACGCGGGTTCTCCCCCGTCCCCCCTCTCGACATCTACAACGCACGCGGGTTCTCCCCCGTCCCCCCTCTCGACATCTACAGCGCACGCGGGTTCTCCCCCGTGCCGCTCCTCGACATCTACAGCGCACGCGGGTTCTCCCCCATCCCCCCCCTCCACATCTACAGCGCCCGCGGGTTCTCCCCCGTCCCCCCTCTCGACATCTACACCCCAGGCGGGTTCTCCCCGTCCCCGCTCTCGACATCTACAACGCACGCGGGTTCTCCCCGTCCCCGCTCTCGACATCTACAGCACACGCGGGTTCTCCCCCGTCCCCCCTCTCGACATCTACAGCGCACGCGGGTTCTCCCCCGTCCCCCCTCTCGACATCTCCAAGGCACGCGGGTCCTCCCCCGTCCCCGCTCTCGACATCTACAGCGCACGCGGGTTCTCCCCCGTCCCCCCTCTCGACATCTACAGCGCCCGCGGGTTCTCCCCGTCCCCCCTCTCGACATCTACAGCGCACGCGCGTTCTCCCCCGTCCCCGCTCTCGACATCTACAGCGCACGCGGGTTCTCCCCATCCCCGCTCTCGACATCTAGAACGCACGCGGGTTCTCCCCCGTCCCCCCTCTCGACATCTCCAACGCACGCGGGGTCTCCCCCGTCCCCCCTTTCGACATCTACAACGCACGCGGGTTCTCCCCCGTCCCCCCTCTCGACATCTACAACGCACGCGGGTTCTCCCCCGTCCCCCCTCTCGACATCTACAACGCACGCGGGTTCTCCCCCGTCCCCGCTCTCGACATCTCCAACGCACGCGGGTCTCCCCCCGTCCCCCCTCTCGACATCTAGAACGCACGCGGGTTCTCCCCCGTCCCCCCTCTCGACGTCTACAGCGCACGCGGGTTCTCTCCCGTCCCCCCTCTCGACATCTACAACGCACGCGGGTTCTCCCCCGTCCCCCCTCTCGACATCTACAACGCACGCGTGTTCTCCCCCGTCCCCGCTCTCGACATCTACAACGCACGCGGGTTCTCCCCCGTCCCTGCTCTCGACATCTACAACGCACGCGGGTTCTCCCCCGTCCCCCCTCTCGACATCTACAGCGCACGCGGGTTCTCCCCCGTCCCCCCTCTCGACGTCTACAGCGCACCTGGGTTCTCCCCCGTCCCCCCTCTCGACGTCTAGAACGCACGCGGGTTCTCCCCCGCCCCCCCTCTCGACATCTACAACGCACGCGGGTTCTCCCCCGCCTCCCCCTCTCGACATCTACAACGCACGCTGGTTCTCCCCGCCCCCCCTCTCGACATCTACCACGCACGCGGGTTCTCCCCCGTCCCCCCTCTCGACATCTAGAATGCACGCGGGTTCTCCCCCCGCCCCCCCTTTCCACATCTACAACGCACGCGGGTTCTCCCCCGACCCCCCTCTCGACATCTACAACGCACGCTGGTTCTCCCCGTCCCCGCCCTCGACATCTACAGCGCACGCGGGTTCTCCCCCGTCCCCCCTCTCGACATCTAGAACGCACGCGGGTTCTCCCCCGTCCCCCCTCTCGACATCTACAGCGCACGCGGGTTCTCCCCCGTCCCCGCTCTCGACATCTAGAACGCACGCGGGTTCTCCCCCGTCCCCGCTCTCGACATCTAGAACGCACGCGGGTTCTCCCCCGTCCCCCCTCTCGACATCTACAGCGCACGCGGGTTCTCCCCCGTGCCCCTTCTCGACATCTACAGCGCACGCGGGTTCTCCCCCGTCCCCCCTCTCGACATCTACAGCGCACGCGGGTTCTCCCCCGTGCCCCCTCTCGACATCTACAGCGCACGCGGGTTCTCCCCCGTCCCCCCTCTCGACATCTACAGCGCACGCGGGTTCTCCCCCGTCCCCCCTCTCGACATCTACAGCGCACGCGGGTTCTCCCCCGTCCCCCCTCTCGACATCTACAGCGCACGCGGGTTCTCCCCCGTCCCCGCTCTCGACATCTACAGCGCACGCGGGTTCTCCCCCGTCCCCCCTCTCGACATCTACAGCGCACGCGGGTTCTCCCCCGTCCCCGCTCTCGACATCTACAGCGCACGCGGGTTCTCCCCCGTCCCCGCTCTCGACATCTACAGCGCACGCGGGTTCTCCCCCGTCCCCGCTCTCGACATCTACAGCGCACGCGGGTTCTCCCCCGTCCCCCCTCTCGACATCTACAGCGCACGCGGGTTCTCCCCCGTCCCCCCTCTCGACATCTAGAACGCACGCGGGTTCTCGCCCGTCCCCCCCTCTCGACATCTGCACCCCACGCGGGTTCCCCCCCGTCCCCGCCCTCGACATCTGCAACACACGCGGGTTCTCCCCCGTCCCCGCTCTCGATATCTAGAACACACGCGGGTTCTCCCCGTCCCCCCTCTCGACATCTACAACGCACGCGGGTTCTCCCCCGTCCCCCCTCTCGACATCTACAATGCACCGCGGGTTCTCCCCCGCCTCCCCCTCTCGACATCTACAACGCACGCGCGTTGTCCCCCGCCCCCCCCCTCGCCACCTACAGCGCACGCGGGTTCTCCCCCGCCCCCGCTCTCGACATCTAGAACGCACGCGGGTTCTACCCCGTCCCCGCTCTCGACATCTAGAACGCACGCGGGTTCTCCCCCGTCCCCCCTCTCGACATCTGCAACACACGCGGGTTCTCCCCCGTCCCCCGCTCTCGACATCTGCAACACACGCGGGTTCTCCCCCGTCCCCGCTCTCGATATCTAGAACACACGCGGGTTCTCCCCCGTCCCCCCTCTCGACATCTACAACACACGCGGGTTCTCCCCCGCCCCCGCTCTCAACATCTAGAACACACGCGGGTTCTCCCCCGTCCCCGCTCTCCACATCTAGAACACACGCGGGTTCTCCCCCGTCCCCCCCTCTCGACATCTAGAACACAAGCGGGTTCTCCCCCGTCCCCCCTCTCGACATCTAGAACACACGCGGGTTCTCCCCCGTCCCCGCTCTCGACATCTAGAACACACGCGGGTTCTCCCCCGTCCCCCCCTCTCGACATCTAGAACACACGCGGGTTCTCCCCGTCCCCCCTCTCGACATCTAGAACACACGCAGGTTCTCCCCCGTCCCCGCTCTCGACATCTAGAACACACGCGGGTTCTCCCCCGTCCCCGCTCTCGACATCTAGAACACACGCGGGTTCTCCCCCGTCCCCCCCCTCCGCATCTAGGACACACGCCGGTTCTCCCCCCCCCCCCCTCTCGACATCTAGAACACACGTGGGTTCTCCCCCGTCCCCCCTCTCGACATCTACATCACACGTGGGTTCTCCCCCGTCCCGCTACTCGTGTTCTTGAGTATTGGGACTGAACCTCTGTGGTGGATGATGATGTAGAATGAGTTCACTGGGACGCAAGATCGCTTTACGAACGCATACTGAGAAACGTCCAATGTTTCAAACTGCAACTTCCTCTGATAACCACGCCCCTCTGATGACTCCACCCTTCTGAATGCCCCACCCCCACATATGCCCCACCCCTTTCCCTTCCTTTCTCCTCTCTATGCTTTAATTCCCACTCTGCAGTAAATATTAAAGTTGATGTCTCCTTTTTTAGCACAGCGTCATCATTAAATCATGCGCTTCTTTAACTTTAATGTAATGCGCAATGAAATATGAACTATCTGTATATCTCACACACACACACACACACACACACAGATAAGACCCACCTGCTCCTGTAGGCTTGAGTATATCATAAATATTCACATGAAACAGTGTGTGTGTGTGTGTGTGTGTGTGTGTGTGTGTGTGTGTGTGTGTCCCCTCAGCAGGGGGCGCTGTAGGGTCAGTAGTCAGTCTTACAGGTGATTACAGTTGAATGTGAAGTGTGTGTGTGTGTGTGTGTGTGTGTGTGTGTGAGTGTGTGTGTGTGAGTAAAACAGATTAATCTCAGAGTCATGTGATGATCATTTATCATTTATTTCTATATCCTGCTGCTTTATTGTTCTGCTGATTATTAAATGAAAATGAGAATAAAGTCTGCGTTCAGTTCTCTAACAGATACACAAGGCACGTGCTGTTGTAAGCCACGCCCACTCTGCTTTAATCGGCTGTTGCGCTGAATAAATGATATAAATGATCAGTGATGTTATAATGCAGTAATAAACTAAGATGTGCTCAGTAACAGAGAGGATTAGAACTCTATAAAATCTCTAACTCCATTTAATTAAAAACCTCTGCTTTAGTATTTGTGCTTTTATTTGCTTTTTATTACCTTATTTTAATTTTTATTAGATTTAATTGTTTCCATTTTTATTACTTTAATTTAACCCTACTGAGATATTATTCTATTCTACATTTATACACTTTTAAATCTCCTGATGTAAATCACACAGAGATAAAGTAGAGTGATAAGATTACAGTTATTGGAATGAATTATAATAAATAGTTATTAGAGAGAGAGAGAGGTTTTGTGTGTGTGTGTGTGTGTGTGTGTCTACTAATAATGAAGCTGTGAGTATAACTGTATGTTGCTATGGTTACAGGTGTTTATAGGCAGCACATTAATTTAGAGCGGTGATTAAACTGACCGGAACTACGTAGCTTCCAGCCAATCAGAATGAAGTATTCGGACAGACCTGGGTATAACCGATGTTATAAACAGTGATGAGACTGTAATAAACTGCACAGATGAGAAGTTTCTACTGATTTGTTTATAAATATTTCACAGCAAATGGAACAAGAACAAAACCTCTCTCTGCTCCACACACACACACACACACACACACACACACAACTGATTATTTAAATAAAGAATGTAATTGACATTAATCAGTGACATCATTAAACTCCTCCCTGTTCTTTATAATGATTAGTAAAATGTCCATAAACTCACTTCCTGTAATAAACATTAATAACACACTCATATGCTGCAAATAAACACTTACGTACAAATACACACACACTCTACACACACACACACACTCTACACACACACACACACTCTACACACACACACACACACACTCTACACACACACACACACACTCTAAGTGGTCTTGGTCAGCTGGGTTCTCTGCTCCTCCTGGTTCTGCCGTGAGGTCTCCCAGGGTCGCGGTCCACGGATGTTCGTCCAGCTGTCCAAGTCTACCTGCTTCAGCTTCTACACACACACACACACACACACACACACACACGCTGTCAATATTTTAGTAAGGTTGTATGTAAATGTTTGTGCACCTCAAACTGAACTAAATTTTCTTCCGGATTTACAAACGTTTCAAACGACGCTGATTTCCTTTGTACTCGCGTGTGTGTGTGTGTGTGTGTGTGTGTGTGAATCACCTGTAACCTGCACAGCTGTTCCCGATACAGCTCATTTGCATTTAGAGACGCCCACTAAACTCCATAAAAGGCAAAGCTCACAGCAACGAATGAAAAGCAAAAAAACTGAAGCAGAAGCTGAAGTTACTGTGACTCAGTCAGAAAAAGACCAGAATCCGGACAGAGACACGTTACAGAGAAGCTGAATCAGGAGGGAGTGAAGTGAGATGACCAGGAGAAAAGGTCTACAGTGTAGTGAGGTGAGCGTCCACCCCGAGCGCGTCACACACACGGGAACTGCTCAGTTAAATGTCTCAGTGACGTGTTGGAGATGTTCCACAGCATTCACACGTTTACATCAGTGAGTCTTCTCAGGAGTAAAGGTCCACACACTCAGGAGCGTGAGCAGGAAACAAACGTTCTTCTGAATTTACGTTCAAGAAAAATCAGATCATATACAACTCCATAAATCAGGCCCTGAGGATATGTGTGTGTGTGTGTGTGTGTGTGTGTGTGTGTGTGTGTGTGTGTGTGTGTGTACCTCATATTCATCCTGCAGGATGTCTGTGTGTGTGTGTGTGTGTGTGTGTGTGTCTGTGTGTGTGTGTACCTCATATTCATCCTGCAGGATGTCTGTGTGTGTGTGTGTGTGTGTACCTCATATTCATCCTGCAGGATGTCTGTGTGTGTGTGTGTGTGTGTGTGTGTGTGTGTGTGTGTGTGTGTGTGTACCTCATATTCATCCTGCAGGATGTCTGTGTGTGTGTGTGTGTGTGTGTGTGTGTGTGTGTGTGTGTGTGTGTGTGTGTGTGTGTACCTCATATTCATCCTGAAGGATGTCTGTGTGTGTGTGTGTGTGTGTGTGTGTGTGTGTGTGTGTGTGTGTGTGTACCTCATATTCATCCTGAAGGATGTCTGTGTGTGTGTGTGTGTGTGTGTGTGTGTACCTCATATTCATCCTGCAGGATGTCTGTGTGTGTGTGTGTGTGTGTGTGTGTGTGTGTGTGTGTGTGTGTGTGTGTGTACCTCATATTCATCCTGCAGGATGTCTGTGTGTGTGTGTGTGTGTGTGTGTGTGTGTGTGTGTACCTCATATTCATCCTGCAGAATGTCTGTGTGTGTGTGTGTGTGTGTGTGTGTGTACCTCATATTCATCCTGCAGGATGTCTGTGTGTGTGTGTGTGTGTGTGTGTGTGTGTACCTCATATTCATCCTGCAGGATGTCTGTGTGTGTGTGTGTGTGTGTGTGTGTGTGTGTGTGTGTGTGTGTACCTCATATTCATCCTGCAGGATGTCTGTGTGTGTGTGTGTGTGTGTGTGTGTGTGTGTGTGTGTGTACCTCATATTCATCCTGCAGGATGTCTGTGTGTGTGTGTGTGTGTACCTCATATTCATCCTGCAGGATGTCTGTGTGTGTGTGTGTGTGTGTGTGTGTGTGTGTGTGTGTGTGTGTGTGTGTGTGTACCTCATATTCATCCTGCAGAATGTTTGTGTGTGTGTGTGTGTGTGTGTGTGTGTACCTCATATTCATCCTGCAGGATGTCTGTGTGTGTGTGTGTGTGTGTGTGTGTGTACCTCATATTCATCCTGCAGGATGTCTGTGTGTGTGTGAGAGTTCACTCGGGCCTCCAGCTCAGGGTCCATCTGTAACACAACACAGATTAGTTTTGTTTTTGACACACATGCAAACACACACACAGAAATTAAACTCCCGTGTGTGTGTGTGTGTTTGTTTACCTTCCTCTTTATTTTCTGAGCATCATATCGAATCTGTGTGAACTCTCTCAGACCGAATGATCCTCCAACCACAAGCAGCTACACACACACACACACACACACACACACACACACATCATTAATCACATTAAACATGTACACTTCACTAAGATCATTACTGCATTTCACAGTCAGCTATATAGGTCCTAAATAAGGCTCACTGCACCCTACCTAGTGCACTAGATGCCCACTACAGAACACTTTAAGAATGTAGTACATTTAAATATGAAGTAGAGAGGTAAACTGCAGTCTCCCTAATCACTAATCCCTAACCCTACACCCTACCTAGTGCACTTGATGTTCAATAAGAATTAGATTCAGGTATCTGTGCCTCACACAGGCTGCTGTACAGAAGGTTTAAATCTTGATTAAACACACACACACACACACACACACACAAACACACACCAAGAATGGTGCGTTGATTAATGTGTGATTTTATCATAAATGCTTTGACTTTGTTGTTTTATATATAAACACACCGGAAGTCTAAGGCCGTGTTAAAATGTGATGTGAATCTGATTCTCACGCGGTTATGAGCTGAAGTGAATCTTAATTAAAGCTTTTAAGTCCTTCAGTGGATTTTGTCCTCGGGCTGTTTGTGTAGAAACTAAACCGGAAGTTGTGTTAGAAGCTGTAAAAGGTCAGTAACTCACCAGCATGGGGACTCCGTATCTCACCGTCCTGTTCTTCTGTAGATTATTAATCTGTTTCCACATCTTCACTCTTTACACAGCTCTGTAATCCTGCTACCCTGCAGCTCGACTTAGCGTTTAGCATGTCTACACGGGCGCCGCCATGTTTGTGTTACACCCACAATGCACCGCGGCTCAGCTAGTTAACATACCTGAAGAGCGGGGGCTTGTGGGATCCGTAGGTTTATAATATATTTATTATATATATAACAAATATATACAATATTATATAAATATATAATAATATATAACAATATATATAATATTATAAAATACTGCAAAAGTTGTCAAATATTAAAAAAACCTTACATGTGTACATTATGACAAATGTCTATAATGTGAAATCTACAAATCGATAAATGTCAAACCATAAATTACCCACCCTAAAATTAAAGGTTTAAATTATAACGCGAAAGGAGACATTTACTTCCGGGGTAAGCCTGAGGTGACGCTTCGTACCTTTAAACACTCCGTGTAGATCAGGGCAGAGAACAATGGTTCCACTTTCATTTAGTTCCCAGTTCTAGTTTATATATATATATATATATATATATATATATATATATATATATATATATATATATATATATATATATATATATATATATATACACACATCCTACAGATATATAACCACACAGAGTTCGCTTCTAACTCATTCCTATAAAACAGCCAATGATTAAAAATGTCTGTTTTAAAGATCAAAGCCACAGCATTTCATTTCAGTAGCAATAATATGTAAAAACTCTAAATGTGCATCAGTTCATTACTGAATCAGAGCGAATTCCACCTGAACACATGGCGCAGAATAGAGATTTATTTTATTTATTATTTAATGTTATTTAATTTCACACCAGGAATAAGCAGCACACATGAACATTATAATCACTAACAATATTATTTATCTAGCAGCGATGATGATGATTTATTATAACTGTGAACATTAATAACGTGTGAGAATTCATTCTTAAATTGTCATTTTAAATATTTAAATAAACATTCACAAAGCATCTCTCTCTCTCTCTCTCTCTCTCTCACACACACACACACACACACACACACACACAAAGCATCTCTCTCTCTCTCTCTCACACACACACACACACACACACACACAAAGCATCTCTCACACACACACACACACACACACACACACACACACACACACAAAGCATCTCTCTCTCTCTCTCTCTCTCTCTCACACACACAAAGCATCTCTCTCTCTCACACACACACACACACACACACACACACACACACACACAAAGCATCTCTCTCTCTCTCTCTCTCTCACACACACACACACACACACACAAAGCATCTCTCTCTCACACACACACACACACACACACAAAGCATCTC
>JAMFTF010000039.1:457500-467500 GCA_023630585.1 Cranoglanis bouderius
CAGGGTTTAGTGTGTAGTGTTTGTGAGCAGGGTTTAGTGTGTAGTGTTTGTGAGCAGGGTTTAGTGTGTAGTGTTTGAGCAGGGTTTAGTGTGTAGAGTTTGTGAGCAGGGTTTAGTGTGTAGTGTTTATGAGCAGGGTTTAGTGTGTAGAGTTTATGGGCAGCGTTTAGTGTGTAGTGTTTATGAGCAGCGTTTAGTGTGTAGTGTTTATGAGCAGGGTTTAGTGTGTAGTGTTTAGGAGCAGGGTTTAGTGTGTAGTGTTTATGAGCAGGGTTTAGTGTGTAGTGTTTGTGAGCAGGGTTTAGTGTGTAGTGTTTGTGAGCAGGGTTTAGTGTGTAGTGTTTATGAGCAGGGTTTAGTGTGTAGTGTTTATGAGCAGGGTTTAGTGTGTAGTGTTTATGAGCAGAGCTTAGTGTGTAGTGTTTATGAGCAGCGCTTAGTGTGTAGTGTTTGTGAGCAGGGTTTAGTGTGTAGTGTTTGTGAGCAGGGTTTAGTGTGTAGTGTTTGTGAGCAGGGTTTAGTGTGTAGTGTTTGTGAGCAGGGTTTAGTGTGTAGTGTTTGTGAGCAGGGTTTAGTGTGTAGTGTTTGTGAGCAGTGTTTAGTGTGTAGTGTTTGTGAGCAGTGTTTAGTGTGTAGTGTTTGTGAGCAGTGTTTAGTGTGTAGTGTTTGTGAGCAGTGTTTAGTGTGTAGTGTTTGTGAGCAGTGTTTAGTGTACCCTCTCCCACTTGGTGTTGATCTCCTGGGGGTTGATGGTGGTGTACGGATTCGTTCCCGCGATGTTGACATGGTAGGTTTGGACGATTTTGGCGATCTCATTGTGGATTCCCAGGATGGCCTGTCTCTCCTTATCCGCCTCTGGGAGTGTGGCTTTAAACTGCTCATGAGCCGTGCTCAGGCCCTGTAACACACACACACACACACACACACACACACACACACACACACACACACGTGTTTATGTCATATTTACGAGATGGTCTGATGGATGGACAGACAGATGGAGTAATGGACAGGTGAATGAAAGTGAATTGCACCTGGATCTCCTCGATGGTGTGGACGATGAAGGTGTCCTGCAGGTCCTCCATCGCTCCCTCCATCCAGTTATTAAACGGCGCCGCCCTCTTGGCAAACTCCAGGTACAGCTGATCAATCGTCTCCAACAGCTTCTCTGTTTTCTGAGAACGACATTCAAGTGTATGTTCAAGGGTGTGTGTGTGTGTGTGTGAGACAGAGTGTGTGTGTGTGTGTGTGTGTGTGTGTGTGTGTGTGTGTGTGTGTGTGTGTGTGTGAGAGAGTGTGTGTGTGTTACCTGTAAGGCCTCACTGCGTTTCTGAGTCAGAGCTCCGAGAGCGTCCCACTGATCACAGATCTTCTGACAGCGAGCATTCACACTGGGAGAGTCATAATAATCCAACTCACTGCAGACAGAGAGAGAGAGAGAGAGACAGGCAGAGAGGCAGAGAGACAGGCAGAGAGAGACAGGCAGAGAGACAGGCAGAGAGACAGGCAGAGAGACAGAGAGACAGGCAGAGAGAGACAGGCAGAGAGACAGGCAGAGAGAGACAGGCAGAGAGAGACAGGCAGAGAGAGACAGGCAGAGAGAGACAGGCAGAGAGACAGGCAGAGAGAGACAGGCAGAGAGACAGAGAGACAGGCAGAGAGACAGGCAGAGAGAGACAGGCAGAGAGAGACAGGCAGAGAGACAGGCAGAGAGAGACAGGCAGAGAGAGACAGTGTTAGAGCAGATTAAATGTTAAAAATTTGTAAAATAAGTGCAGCTCATTTATAAAAAAACACTTCTCATAGGTGAGATTTAAGGTGTAAAGTGTTGAGGTGAGACAAAGTATGAATGTGTTTGATGTGTACAGTGTTAGCGTGTGTACAGTGTTAGCGTGTGTGTAGTGTTAGCGTGTGTAAAGTTGTGTTAGCGTGTGTAAAGTTGTGTTAGCGTGTGTAAAGTTGTGTTAGCGTGTGTAAAGTGGTGTAACGTGTGTAAAGTTGTGTTAGCGTGCGTACAGTGTTAGCGTGCGTACAGTGTTAGCGTGCGTACAGTGTTAGCGTGCGTACAGTGTTAGCGTGTGTAAAGTTGTGTAACGTGTGTAAAGTTGTGTAACGTGTGTAAAGTTGTGTAACGTGTGTAAAGTTGTGTAACGTGTGTACAGTGTTAGCGTGTGTAAAGTTGTGTTAGCGTGTGTAAAGTTGTGTAACGTGTGTAAAGTTGTGTAACGTGTGTACAGTGTTAGCGTGTGTAAAGTTGTGTTAGCGTGTGTAAAGTTGTGTAACGTGTGTAAAGTTGTGTTAGCGTGTGTACAGTGTTAGCGTGTGTACAGTGTTAGCGTGTGTACAGTGTTAGCGTGTGTAAAGTTGTGTTAGCGTGTGTAAAGTTGTGTTAGCGTGTGTACAGTGTTAGCGTGTGTACAGTGTTAGCGTGTGTACAGTGTTAGCGTGTGTAAAGTTGTGTAACGTGTGTAAAGTTGTGTAACGTGTGTAAAGTTGTGTAACGTGTGTACAGTGTTAGCGTGTGTAAAGTTGTGTAACGTGTGTAAAGTTGTGTTAGCGTGCGTACAGTGTTAGCGTGTGTAAAGTTGTGTAACGTGTGTAAAGTTGTGTTAGTGTGCGTACAGTGTTAGCGTGCGTACAGTGTTAGCGTGCGTACAGTGTTAGCGTGCGTACAGTGTTAGCGTGTGTAAAGTTGTGTAACGTGTGTAAAGTTGTGTAACATGTGTACAGTGTTAGCGTGTGTAAAGTTGTGTTAGCGTGTGTAAAGTTGTGTAACGTGTGTAAAGTTGTGTAACGTGTGTAAAGTTGTGTAACGTGTGTACAGTGTTAGCGTGTGTAAAGTTGTGTTAGCGTGTGTAAAGTTGTGTAACGTGTGTAAAGTTGTGTTAGCGTGTGTACAGTGTTAGCGTGTGTACAGTGTTAGCGTGTGTACAGTGTTAGCGTGTGTACAGTGTTAGCGTGTGTAAAGTTGTGTAACGTGTGTAAAGTTGTGTAACGTGTGTACAGTGTTAGCGTGTGTACAGTGTTAGCGTGTGTACAGTGTTAGCGTGTGTACAGTGTTAGCGTGTGTAAAGTTGTGTAACGTGTGTAAAGATGTGTTAGCGTGTGTACAGTGTTAGCGTGTGTAAAGTTGTGTAACGTGTGTATAGTGTTAGCGTGTGTACAGTGTTAGCGTGTGTACAGTGTTAGCGTGTGTACAGTGTTAGCGTGTGTAAAGTTGTGTTAGCGTGTGTACAGTGTTAGCGTGTGTAAAGTTGTGTTAGCGTGTGTAAAGTTGTGTTAGCGTGTGTAAAGTTGTGTTAGCGTGTGTACAGTGTTAGCGTGTGTAAAGTTGTGTAACGTGTGTACAGTGTTAGCGTGTGTACAGTGTTAGCGTGTGTACAGTGTTAGCGTGTGTACAGTGTTAGCGTGTGTAAAGTTGTGTAATGTGTGTAAAGTTGTGATAGCGTGTGTACAGTGTTAGCGTGTGTACAGTGTTAGCATGTGTACAGCGTTAGCGTGTGTAAAGTTGTGTAACGTGTGTAAAGTTGTGTTAGCGTGTGTAAAGTTGTGTTAGCGTGTGTAAAGTTGTGTAACGTGTGTAAAGTTGTGTTAGCATGTGTAAAGTTGTGTTAGCGTGTGTAAAGTTGTGTTAGCGTGTGTAAAGTTGTGTAACGTGTGTAAAGTTGTGTTAGCATGTGTAAAGTTGTGTTAGCATGTGTAAAGTTGTGTTAGCGTGTGTAAAGTTGTGTAACGTGTGTAAAGTTGTGTTAGCGTGTGTAAAGTTGTGTAATGTGTGTACAGTGTTAGCGTGTGTACAGTGTTAGCGTGTGTACAGTGTTATTTTGTGTAAAGTTGTGTTAGTGTGTGTAAAGTTGTGTAACGTGTGTAAAGTTGTGTTAGCGTGTGTACAGTGTTAGCGTGTGTAAAGTTGTGTAACGTGTGTAAAGTTGTGTTAGCATGTGTACAGTGTTAGCATGTGTACAGTGTTAGCATGTGTACAGTGTTAACGTGTGTAAAGTTGTTAGAATGTGTAAAGTTGTGTAACGTGTGTAAAGTTGTTAGCGTGTGTACAGTGTTAGCGTGTGTAAAGTTGTGTAACGTGTGTAAAGTTGTGTTAGCGTGTGTACAGTGTTAGCGTGTGTACAGTGTTAGCGTGTATAAAGTTGTGTAACATGTGTACAGTGTTAGCGTGTGTACAGTGTTAGCGTGTGTACAGTGTTAGCGTGTGTAAAGTTGTGTAACATGTGTACAGTGTTAGCGTGTGTACAGTGTTAGCGTGTGTACAGTGTTAGCGTGTGTACAGTGTTAGCGTGTGTACAGTGTTAGCGTGTGTACAGTGTTAGCGTGTGTACAGTGTTAGCGTGTGTAAAGTTGTGTTAGCGTGCGTACAGTGTTAGCGTGCGTACAGTGTTAGCGTGTGTACAGTGTTAGCGTGCGTACAGTGTTAGCGTGTGTACAGTGTTAGCGTGTGTAAAGTTGTGTTAGTGTGTAAAGTTGTGTTAGTGTGTGTAGTGTTAGTGTGTGTAAAGTTGTGTAACGTGTGTAAAGTTGTGTAACGTGTGTAAAGTTGTGTAACGTGTGTAAAGTTGTGTAACGTGTGTACAGTGTTAGCGTGTGTAAAGTTGTGTAACGTGTGTAAAGTTGTGTTAGCGTGTGTAAAGTTGTGTTAGCGTGTGTAAAGTTGTGTTAGCGTGTGTAAAGTTGTGTTAGCGTGTGTACAGTGTTAGCGTGTGTACAGTGTTAGCGTGTGTACAGTGTTAGCGTGTGTAAAGTTGTGTAAAGTTGTGTAAAGTTGTGTAACGTGTGTAAAGTCAGGTGTAAACACACTTGAGCTCCTGGGCGATGGCGGCGATCTGCTCCACGCGGTCCTGGTGAGCAGCGAGGTCACTCTCAAACGCCTCATGTTTCTTCAGCAGAGCTTTAATCTCAGACAGAGACGCTGTCTCATAGTCCTTCTGATTCAACATGGCCTCCTTACCTACACACACACACACACACACACACACGCAAACACACACACACACACACACGCACACACGCACACACGCACACACGCACACACACGGCAAGGTGTGTAAATGTCTGTAATCTAGTGTATAAAGTGTATAAAGCTTGAAGTTTGCATTATGTGAACATACCTGGGGATCTCTGTGTGTGCGTGTGTGCGCGTGTGCATGTGTGTGTGTGTGCGCGTGTGTGTGTGTGCGTGTGTGCGCGTGTGTGTGTGTGTGTGTGTGTGCGTGTGTGTGTGCGTGTGCACGTGTGTGCGCATGTGTGTGTAAAACCTTCTGTCCAAGCCTCATGTATAGCTGCTTTCTGTCTGAATTTCTCAGCGAGGTGGTCGAGTCTCTCCAGTCGGCGGATTTCATTCAGCAGCCACTCCTCATAGCCTTTCTCCGCCCCCTCCAGACCCCCCCACGCATTGGAGATATCCTACACACACACACACACACACACACACACATACACACACATACATACACACACACATATATTTAATACTGAAGTTCCCAGCTCTAAATAAGCAGAACATACTGTAAAGTTATAATAACAATAATAATAACAATAATAATAATAATAATAATAATAATAATAATAAGTTTCATTTATACAGCGTCTTTCCAGAGCTCAATGACATAATAAACATAAATGAAGTGATAAACAGTGAACAGACACACAGTGAGGTATCAACCTGTGAAGTGATTTAAATGTAAACAGGATTATGACATAATCCTATATTTAATGCGGATGAAACCGGTAGCCAGTGGAGTTCAGACAGGACAGGAGTAATGTGAGCTGAGCGCTCGGTGAAGTCTAGCTGCCAAATTTTGAATATATTACAACCTAGAGTGAGCAGGTAAACCAGTGAGGAGACCACTGCAATAGTCAAGACATGAGGAAATAAAAGCATGAACCAGCGTTTCAGCGTCTTTGTGGCTAATGAAGAGACGGAGGCGAGCAACGTGGCAGAGGTGAAAGAGTCCAAGTTTAGAGACGGAGTTAATATGAGCTTCAAAAGTGAAAGAGGGATCGAAGATGACGCCTACATTTTTTACAGTACTGGATGGTTTAATGAGAGTGCCATCAACGTGACAACTAAAATCATAGGGAATGTGTTTAGTAAGCGTTGGTGTTCCAATAATAATGATCTCAGTTTTATCCATGTTCAGTTTTAGGAAGTTGGAGTTAAGCCATCTTTTTATTTGATTGGCACATGCTGATAATGGAGAGTCTGGAGAGTGGGAGCAGATCTACAGGACATACAGATATGAACGTCATCAGTATAACAGTGGGAATAACAGGGGTCCAAGAACCACTCCCTGAGGGACACCTAATTTCAGGGAGACTGTAGATAGACAGATAATCCTGCATTGGAATGTAAAACTGTCTATCCATGAGGTATGAAGAAAACCAGGGGAGAGCAGCACCCGTGACAGAAAGTATCAAAAGCGGAACCAAGATCGAGTGATAGAAGAACAGAAAGAGAACCGGAGTCACCAGAGACTAGAAGGTCATTAACGACCCGTACAAGGGCAGTTTCAGTGATAGAATAATTAGCGACTGACCGACACCATCTTCCCCTCAGAGGGCATGAAGGCCGGCCGGTTGCTGAGCCTCAGTTTGGTCTGCAGGGTGTTGAAGTTGATCTCCAGCTGACATTTCTCCTGGACTTTAGGAGGCTTATGAACTCGACGATAATCTCTGAAGTCCTCCAGCTTCTGCTGCATGGCGGCCATGGTGCTCTCAGGAACCCGGTTCTCCAACCACGGGATCGTCCTCCTGATCCACTCCAACAACTACACATGCACACACACACACACACACACACACGACGCCGCGACGCACGCCTGCCGCGACACGCACGCCAAGCACGCCTGCGACGCTGCGCACGCTGCGCCAAGACGCGCACGCACGCGACGCGACGCGACGCACGCACGCACGCACGCACGCACGCACACACACACGCACGCACGCACACACGCACGCACACACACACACGCGCACGCACACGAGCACACGCAAGATGATGGAGACAGAGAGAGAGAGAGAGAGAAATGGATGAAGGAGAGAAACAGTGAGGAGAGAGAGAGAGAGAGAGAGAGAGAGAGAGAGAGAGAGAGAGGAGGGGGATATAAAATAAAGTTAGAGTTTAAATGCCTTCAGGTGTTTATGAGTTTTCTCATAATTGCTCTGTTGTGTGTTTACATGTTTGTTTGTTAATGTGTTTATGCATAAAACAATTAGATGATGACGGATTTGTGTGTTTATGTTTTTAAGTGTTTTTGTACATTTGGCAGACGCCTTTATCCAGAGCGACTCTGGCTTTGCTCAGGGGCCCAGCAGTGGCAGTGCAGGGATTTGAACTCATGACCTTCCGAACAGAAGCCCAACGCCTTCACCACTGAGCTCCCACTTCCCACTTTTGTGTTTAGAAGTGTTTAGGTCACATGTTATGACTGTAGTGAGCATGGAGAGTGGAGGAGGGTGTGAAAGGAGCGATAGAGACCTGAAGGGATAGACTGATAGAGGGATGGAGTGATGTGATAAAGGGATGGAGTGATGTGATAGAGGGATGGAGTGATGTGATAGAGGGATGGAGTGATGTGATAGAGGGATGGAGTGATAGAGGGATGATGTGATAGAGGGATGGAGTGATGTGATAGAGGGATGGAGTGATAGAGGGATGGGGTGATAGAGGGATGGAGTGATAGAGGGATGGAGTGATGTGACAGAGGGATGGAGTGATAGAGGGATGATGTGATAGAGGGATGGAGTGATGTGATAGAGGGATGGAGTGATGTGACAGAGGGATGGAGTGATAGAGGGATGATGTGATAGAGGGATGGAGTGATAGAGGGATGGAGTGATAGAGGGATGGGGTGATAGAGGGATGGGGTGATAGAGGGATGGAGGGATGTGATAGAGGGATGGAGTGAGTGATAGAGGGATGGAGTGATGTGATAGAGGGATGGAGTGATAGAGGGATGGAGTGAGTGATAGAGGGATGGAGTGATGTGATAGAGGGATGGAGTGATAGAGGGATGGAGTGAGTAATAGAGGGATGGAGTGAGTGATAGAGGGATGGAGTGATAGAGGGATGGAGTGATAGAGGGATGGAGTGAGTGATAGAGGGATGGAGTGATAGAGGGATGGAGTGAGTGATAGAGGGATGGAGTGATAGAGGGATGGAGTGAGTGATAGAGGTATGGAGTGATAGAGGGATGGAGTGAGTGAGAGAGGGATGGAGTGAGTGATAGAGGGATGGAGTGATAGAGGGATGGAGTGATAGAGGGATGGAGTGAGTGATAGAGGGATGGAGTGAGTGATAGAGGGATGGAGTGAGTGATAGAGGGATGGAGTGATAGAGGGATGGAGTGATAGAGGGATGGAGGGATGGAGTGACACTCACATCGCTGGCGAGTTTCTCGTAGTCCTCCATCAGCTGCTCGTTCTCCTGATTGACAGCGAGAACTTTACAGATGCGATTGGCCGCCGTCTCCGCCTGCAGGACACAGAGCACACGCCATTAACCTCCGCCATGTGGAGCAGTGTTAGATTAGATTCAGTATTAGATCAGATCAGACCCTCTGCCATGTGAAGGGGTGTTAGATCAAACACAGTGTTAGATTAGATGCAGTGTTTGATCAGATGAGGTGGTTGATCAGATCAGAACCCTAGTCATGTGGAGCAGTGTTAAATCAGATGTGGTGGGAGATTAGACAATGCTAGATTTGACAAAGTGTTAGATCAGACATGGTGTTAGGTGTGACAGTGTTAAATCAGAAGCGTGAGATGAGACAGTGTTCGATCAGATGCGCTGTTAGATCTGACAGTGCTAAATCAGACACAATATTAGATCTGACGCAGTGTTATATCAGGCGCTGTTTTAGAGCTGAAGGAATGTTAGATCAGAGGTGTTGTTTAATCAGATTAGAACCCCCATCATGAGGAGTGGTATTAGATCAGACACAGTGTTAGATTAGACCAGTGCCTCCGTCTCTGTCTAACAGAGCTCAGTATTGTGGTATCTGATCACTGTGTTGAGCAGCGCGCTCGCTCAGACTGAGGAACACATGATGAAAACTTTAATCCTGATCATGTTGTTTATGATAAAATACTGCAACATGAGAGAGAGGGAGAGAGAGAGGGAGGGAGAGGGAGAGAGGGAGGGAGAGAGAGAGAGAGAGAGAGAGGAAGAGAGAGGGAGAGAGGGAGGGAGAGAGAGAGGGAAGTAATGTAGCACATAGGAAGAATGGATGGAAGGACAGCAGAAAGAACAGATAAGATCGGGATTGGAACACCATGCCTGGGCAGATGTGACCTTTGACCTCTGATGAAAATGGAGTTAAAAGTGAAGTGTCACTTGACAACAATATAGACTTCCTGAATTAAACCACAAAAGTGAAGTGGTGTAACTGTACACTCAGTGTGTGTGTGTGTGTGTGTGTGTGTGTGTGTGTGTGTGTGTGTGTGTGTGTGTGTGTGTGGTTTCCAGCATTCCCTGAGCTCTGCAATGTTCTAACAGGTCCTTATAAGGGCAGACAGGATCTAACATCTCCCCTCAACACACTCTGAGCATTCTGGGAATGTTTATCGGAGGCATGACTCATCAGCTCACACACACACACACACACACACGCGCACACGCACGCACACACACGCACACACACAGAGGAGTTTAGATGAACTGAGCTGACTCTTAACTGACTCACAGGCTCTAAATGAAATGAATCCTTTCTGAGTCACTTCATCCTAAATATCTCCCTACTCCCTACACACTATACACTATGAAGTGCACTAATATAAGTCTGATCCGTTACTACATTACAAGTGTCTCACCATCATCAGTCCACCGTGGGCGTGTCCCAAACAACACGCCCTATTCACTATATAGTGTACAGCCATAGTCTGTTCACTACATAGTGAACAAGGTGTGGTTTCAGAAACATGCTGAAACGTCACTGAGTTTGAATACGGTTGAGATGCAGAGACAGGGAGAGTGAGACAGAGAGAGAGA
>JAMFTF010000039.1:495000-515000 GCA_023630585.1 Cranoglanis bouderius
AGTAACAGGGAAGTAAGTACACTCTCACTGTCTGCTTACACAAAGGCTACACACACACACACACACACACACACACACACACACACACACTCTCTCTCTCTCTCTCTAAACCCACTGCGCCCTTGGCCACTTCCCCTTACACAAGTGCGCACTTGGAGCATGTATGAGAGCTGATTGTTCACTCCACATCAGCAGAAATCATTTCAAATCTCACACTGTAACAAACACTCATTAATATTCATTACACGCTCATTAATATTCATGTTGATATTTACAGTACTCCTTAGTTTATATTCACTACACTTCTTAATGTTTACTATACTCTAACCTGTATTCATTATTATACTCTATAAGTTCACTATACACTCATTAATATTCATTACACACATTAATATTTATTACATGCTCCTTAGTATTCACTATACACTAATATTTACTACACTTATTAATATTCATAACGTGCTTATTTACATTCATTACACACTTGTTTATATTCCCGTATTTAATTACTGCACATCGCAGGTTATTTTGTGCAGCTCTGTGATTATTCATCATGTTGTGATGTTGAATAAATACACGTATAAAACATGTGTGTGTGTGTGTGTGCGCGTGTGTGTGTGCGTGTGTGTGGGTGCGTGTGTGTGTGTGTGTGTGCGTGTGTGTGTGTGCGTGTGTGTGTGTGTGTGTGTGTGTGTCAGGGCAAGGACAGAACTTCACACAATCCACACACACACACACACACACACACACACAGCTTGGATTCAGCGCTGTGTTGCCATGACTGCAGAGCTCAGCATTCTGTCTCTCTCTAAACATCACCATGGAGACAGTTCGATTCTCCTTCTCTCTCACACACACACACACACAAACACACACACACACACACAAACACACACACACACACACACAGAGAGAGAGAGAACACTCCAGAGTGTAAACGCTCACAAATCAAATTTTAATGAGGTCACTGCTGATGCTGCTGAGCACAGTACAGAGTTACCATGGAAACAGCGTCCACAGAGCATCGTCAACTTTAAACAGAGCAGAACGTAAAGGCTGTTAGCATAACTGCTGTCGGCTAGCCCCGCCTCCTCCACAAAGGCTAGCTCCGCCTCCCCCTCCACACAAACATAACATCATCATCAACCTGAACACAAATCGTAATGTCATTAACAATATTAACCTTATTAATTTTTAAACTCTTTAGTGTCGTGTCACTCCGGAACTGATGACATCATCAGTGTGAGCGGGTGGGAGGGGGGAGGGGTGCACATCAGCACCTTATCCAAATAAATCTCAGTTATACGATATATCGCCATATTTAACACGCACACACAGAATACTGGTACGGTGGTTATATACTGTCGTGTCCTGTTTGTATGGAGGCTGCCTAAGTAGGGAGGATATCAAGGGCACTATTTCATAGCAATCTGATTTCTGTTCACCGCATGGAGGACGTGTAGAACTGTAACACAGCGCTGTGGCAGTCAAGGCAGTGGGCGGAGTCTACACGTGACCAGAGGATGACCAAAGGCTCCACCTTTTCGCTACAATACAGTGTCATACAATGCAGCTCTGAAGCTCCGCCTCCTACCCTGGCATTAGTTTGTAAATGTCTGTGCTATAAATATCGCAATATCACAAACTGTGAAAAGAAATGACTGCAGTATCAGGGTTTAGTATCGTGACGTCCCTCCTGGGAGTTACTGTTTATGTTTATATTTACATTTAGAACTTATTACGTTTATACTGACACTGAATAAACTTCGGTGCACCCCCACACCCTGACACACCCTGACACACCCTGACACACCCTGACACACCCTGACACACCCTGCTTACGCTCCTTTTTATTGTTCATTGGTCACGTACTCACTGAGTCGCAGACTGGTGGGCGTGTCTTTGAGCGACCTCACCCACTGCCTACCACACAGGTGAGTTTGCAGGTGTACGGTTACAGACTGCAGCCTCTGAGTCACTGAGAGTCAGAATGTGAGTGCTGTCTCTGAGTCAGCAGGGGCGGAGCTTAAGTTACATTTGATCAGTCGATCATCATCAGCTAAGGTTAGCTAGCTAGGCGGTGAGCACGGCTTTGTGTTTTAATTACAAACCTTCCTGTGCTGTGTGCTTGCTATGTTTAATTAACCAGTATATTATGTTAATCAAATGCAACCCAAGCCCCGCCCCGTGTTGAGACAGAGACTCCTGACGCTGTGCTGATGTCGTGGCCCAGTAACGTTAGCAGACGGAGCAGGTTACGCAGAAAAAAATGAGAAAACTCTGTTAAATTAGTGGTTTAATTTGAAACGTTTTGCGCCGTCAGACTGCAGGCAGTGAGGACACGCCTAGAGCGTGACCCGATAAAAACACAAAAAAAGACATATGAAATGAAATGCTGCCCCCTCCTGGACCTCAAAAGCGTGACAACGTTATTCGTCTAAAAGAAATAAAGTTTTTTTTGCTTTTTTTTTTTAAATGCTGCTCCGCCTCCAACACTGAACACAAGGCAGGCTGTAACTGAAACACACAAAACCAACAAGCCAATCAGAAGGCCAGTTTAACTTATGACATCACGTCTTCAACTTTTTTTCTGATGGAGGCTCCTCCTCCTCTGGTTCGGATCCGAAGAGTGTCCGTTTTCCAGTCCTAGAGCCTGTCGAGTTAGCGTCAGGCTCCGCCCCTTCTGAGGATTCAGGAAGAGTTGAGTCTACACAGCTCTCATCATGAGCGCTCGAGTTTCCGTACAGCCCCGAGCTGTTCAATTCGTCCTCACTGCTTTTCCCCGCCCCCAGCTCTTCCCTCTGACCAATTCTTGACTCCGCCCTCTCCATGACATCAGTGAAGCGACGTCTGACTCGTAGACGTGTCTCCGTATGACTCTCTGAAGAAGGGCCGGGGCTAGAAGTGAGGTCATGCCCCTTATTTTTACCCCCACTTCTGATTGGCCGGCTCTCGTCGCCGGAGGATGAAGATGTCGAATCATGAAGAGATATCTTGGGGTAGCTGCTGTAATCCGTGGCAGAGTGGGAGGAGTCTAAGCGTGACCATCGCGTACGGCCCTGCTTCCTAGCCGCATTACGCTGTCGCACTCTGCTCCTCTGAAGCTCTGCCTCTTCTCCATCACTATTGGACGAAGAGGTAGAGGAGGAGCTGGGAGAGGAGCTTGGACTGGAGGTCCTAGAGAGGCTGGAGTTCTCACGCGGGCTCGGAGAACGTGGGCGAGGCAACGGGTCCAACCAGAAACTACTGGAATCCGAGTCCTCGTTCACCACATCCAATAGGAACGCGGAGGCTCGTCGTGACCCCACCCTTCTCCGTCTGTGTGAGCCTATCGCATCAGGGTCCACCCTCTCACTCCCGGAAGCAGGACCGGATAACACGGACGAGGAGGAGGACGAGGAAGAGGAGTGATCCGAGTCGCTCTGCCGAATGCTGATCGCTTCAGTGGGCGGAGTTTGATTTGTGGCGGCTCCGTGGTTGATGGAGCGGGTGTGGCCACGCCCCCTGGCATGCAGCTGCAGAATGGCGCCCTCGCTCAGATCGGAATCCGAGTCGGAGCTCCAGCCTTCGATCTCGCGGCGCACAAGCGAATCAAAGAAGGCCATCATGCGTGGATCTTCCTGCTCTGATTGGCTGACGTAGTCATGTGACAGGCCGCTGCCGCTGTTCAGCACCAGGCTGATGTACTCCTCGTGTGTGTAGAGAGAGCGAGACTTATCCTCCACCCGACCCTCCAGATCGCCCACACACTCCGGCTGCTGGTACGGACTCCACACCTACACACACACACACACACACACACACACGCATACATAATACACACACACACACACAATACACACATAATACACACACACAGAGATAGGGAGAGAGTAAACTGATCTGAAAAGGCAAGAATATTCAGGAATGTAAGTGTTACAGTGTGTGTGTGTGTGTGTGTGCGTGCGTGCGTGTGTGTGTGTGCGTGTGTGTGTGCGTGTGTGCGTTCTGACCTTGATAACCTTCTCAACGCCGGAGGAACAGATCATGTAGGTGTGTGGATTAAATCGGACCTGATTCACAATGGAGCGATGACCCTTCAACACCATGAACGCCCCATTAACCACTCGGCCCGCTGCGCGGGGGGGGGGGGGGGGCGGAGTGAGAGAGAGAGAGACAGTGGGGGAGGGAGTGAGAGAGAGAGAGAGTGAGAGTGAGAGAGAGAGAGAGTGAGAGAGAGAGGGGGAGGGGGAGGAGAGAGAGAGAGAGAGAGAGAGAGAGAGAGTGTGAGGGAGAGAGAGAGAGTGAGGGAGGAAGAGGGAGAGAGAGAGAGAGAGAGAGAGTGAGGGAGGAAGAGGGAGAGAGAGAGAGAGAGAGAGAGAGAGAGTGAGGGAGGAAGAGGGAGAGAGAGAGAGAGAGAGAGAGTGAGGGAGGAAGAGGGAGAGAGAGAGAGAGAGAGAGAGAGAGAGAGAGAGAGGGAGAGAGTGAGGGAGGGAGAGAGAGAGAGTACAGAACAATCAATATACTCAGTTCAGTAATCAAAATAATAATAATAAGAAGAAGAAGAAGTAGAAGAAATAAACCTGAATCTGGGTCTTTGGGAATTTTCCACATGTAGAGATTAAAGTCATCAGAGCCAGACAGGATGTACTGCAACACACACACACACACACACACACACACACACACACACCTTCAATCAGTATTTGGTGTGACCTCCCTTTACCTTCAAAACAGCATCAATTCATCGATTCTTCTAGGTACACTCGCACACAGTTCTTGAAGGAACTCTGCAGGTAGGTCGGCCCAAACATCTCAGGTAACTAACCACAGTTCTTCTGTGGATTTCGGCAGCCTCAGGTGCTTCTCTCTCTCTTCATGTAATCCCAGACAGACTCGATGATGTAGAGATCAGGGCTCTGTGGGGGCCATACCATCACTTCCAGGACTCCTTGTTCTTCTTTACACTGAAGATAGTTCTTAATGACTTTCACTGTATGTTTGGAATGTAGAATAAATTTGGGGCCAATCAGATGCCTCCCTGATGGTATTGCATGATGGATAAGTATCTGCCTGTACTTCTCAGCATTGAGGAGACCATTAATTCTGACCAAATCCCCAACTCCATTTGCAGAAATGCAGCCCCAAACTTGCAAGGAACCTCCACCATGCTTCACTGTTGCCTGCAGACACTCATTCGTGTTTCGCTCTCCAGCCCTTCAGCAAACAAACTGCCTTCTGCTACAGACAGATATGTCAGATTTTGACTCCTCAGTCCAGAGAACCTGCTGCCATTTTCCTGCTCCAGTTCCTGTGTTTTCATGCATAGTTGAGTCGCTTGGCCTTGTCTGATACACTGTTTTATATTATATTATATTGTATTATATTATATTATATCATATTGTATTATATTATATTATATTATATTGTATTATATTGTATTGTATTATTTTATATTATATTATATTGTATTATATTATATTATATCATATTGTATTATATTATATTATATTATATTGTATTATATTGTATTGTATTATTTTATATTATATTATATTGTATTATATTATATTGTATTATATTGTATTATATTATATTGTATTATATTATGTTATATATTATATTATATTGTATTATATTATATTATATTATATTGTATTATATTGTATTATATTATATTATATTGTATTATATTATTTTATATTATATTATATTATACTGTATTATATTATATTGTATTATATTATTTTATATTATATTATATTATACTGTATTATATTATATTGTATTGTATTATATTATATTAAATTATTTTATATTGTATTATATTATATTGTATTATTTTATATTATATTATATTACTGTATTATTCAACTCATGGAGTCATTTTTTTAATTCAATAACTACTTTACATGTCTACAGGGAGTTTGGCCTCATCACCTACACATCAATACAGTAGCTCCTTATAGCAGCTAGTTAAAATAACGTTAGCTATGCTAATGTCCGAATGACTTTAAACTCACCTCAACACGTCTTTTACAGTCATTTAACCCACCCTGGGCAAGTGAGAAGTCACTGCTGCGAACAGAGCAGCGAGCTACGCTGTCATCGTTGTTTTTTTTTTACGCCTATTATGCATGGGTTCACTTTAGTGTAGTCTGGGGTGAAGTGCGCTTTTTGTACTTCTTTTTCTGTTTATTTGGACTCTCTGCCATGGCTCTGCAGACACTAAACTGAACCGAACTGATGGATGAAGTGGACAGAGAGAGGTGGACTGTAAAGCCCGCCCACCGAGAACACTGATAGGTTAGTTAGCACAAAGAGAGACCAATGAGGACGCGCGATGTATCACTCTCTCACCACGTCCGTCACTCGCTCTCTCGGTTTCTCCAGAGCTCGTCTACTGGGCCTATCAGAGATGACCCCTGAACTCTCTCTCTCTGTAAATACTCCGGGAGAGTTGGGATGTCTGCTAATAACCAACGTTGTCACTGTTGTGGAGTGAAACTCCTGGGCCTGAGTGGAAACTGAAACTTAACCGTGGCTTTGAGAGAACCTGTCAGCGTAATGGGATTTAACCAGTGATCTAACCTGCAAGCCCCGGACCACTGAGTCGTCAAATCTGTGTTCTTCTGATTTTATTTTGTAGTAACGAAGACGCTTAGGGGAAATGTATCGGAGTAAAAGTGAAAGAAAAAACTCAAGTAAAGTAAAGATTCTCCCAACACATACTTAAGTACTGTAACAAAGTATTATTAGTTCCTTACATTACACCACTGATGACTTTTGACAGTAAAATGTCTTCAGTGACCTCACCTTGTTAGCGGAGTTTGGCTGTTCCTCACCCAGTTTTATTCCTCCTACACAGCTGTTTCTGTTTCAGTTAATGATTGTGTTTCAACCTACATATTGAACTGATGATCATTAGCACCTGTTTGGTATAATTGTTTAATCATACACCTGACTATATGCCTACAAAATCCCTGACTGTGTGCGAGTGTACCAGAAGAATTGATGCTGTTTTGAAGGTAATGGAGGAGGTCACACCACATACTGATTTGATGTAGATTTTTCTTCTGTTCACTCATTTTGTATTTTGTTAATTGATAAATATAAACGTCTTTTTTTTTTTTAAGCATTCTTACTTTACAGCATTTTTTCACACCTGCCTAAAACTTTTACACAGTACTCTGTGTGTGTGTGTGTGTGTGTGTGTGTGTGTGTGTGTTACCTGGTCACGGTCCCCGGCGAAGCAGCAGCTCTTCATGGTGCAGGAGTTGAAGTAGCCCTGGTTGTCGAACTGGAAGCTGGGCAGGCGAGAGTGCAGCTCGTACAGGACGGGGGGCAGACGTCTGCGCAGAGCCAGCAGCTGTGTACCTGCACTGTTAAAGCGCACACTCATCGCACTCTGCAGAGACAGAGAACCACCGTACCGCAGCAGAGAACTGCACACACACACACACACACACACACACGGAGAGAGAGAGAGAAACGTGTGTTATGATTATGGCTGCTCATTATGACATCTAGTCATAACCTGACACTGTGTGTAAGGTGAGTAGGGCGTATGTAAATGGTGCAAGACACACTGACAGGGAGAGTGTGTGAGGTGTGATACACACTGACCTGCGCGGTTTGCGGATGTCCCACAGGCCGACGCCCTCTTTAGAATTGGCCGTAGCGAGTAGGCGTGGCTCCACAGGATTGAACATCACACTGTGGAATGCAGACGGATAATTCGCCAAGCAGAACGGCTCTGAAACACACACACACACACACACACACACACACACACACACACACACACACACACACACACAAACAAACCCACACACACACAAACAAACCCACACACACACACACAGATGTAAGGGGAGATAGAAGCAGCTGTAGGAGACACAGTGCAGTAGTGATGATGTAGGAGTATCATCATCTATCCACCTGTCTGTCTGTCTGTCTGTCTACCTCTACATCCAGCCCCCTGTCTGTCTGTCTGTCTACCTCTACATCCATCCACCTGTCTGTCTGTCTGTCTGTCTGTCTCCACATCCATCTACCTGTCTGTCTGGCTGTCTACCTCTACATCTGTCCACCTGTCTGTCCACCTGTCTGTCCGTCTGTCTGTCTCTACATCTATCCACCTGCCTATTTATCTGTCCACACATATATGTGTATATAATGTGTGTGTGTGTGTGTGTGTGTGTGTGTGTATGGGGTGTATATATGTATTGTGTGTGTGTGTGTTCACCTCCGTGGGGGGGTTCCCGTGTGTCCCAGATGAGGACACGCCCGTCGTCTGATGAGCTGGCGAACACGTGATCATTAACAGGGCTGACAGACAGACCGTACACGGCGTCATCATGGAGAAACACGTTCAGCGTCTCACCACGTTCCACATCATGCAGAATCACCTGCTCATCGTTCCCTAACACACACACACACACACACACACACACACACACACACACACACACACACACACACTCAGACTCCTGGACCCACCTGTACTGCATGACACACTGTGATCTGTAACGGGGTTAGATAGAGAAGTGTGTGTGTGTGTGTGTGTGTGTGTGTGTGTGTGCGTCTCACCCCCGGAAAAGACGCGTGTGTTGGTGCTGTCGAAGGCGAGACAGAAGATGTTAGACAGGTGCTCCCCCTTCAGTTTGATGGGTTTGGCTCGAGACTGAAGAGCTTTCTCCATGTGCCACAATAACACTCGCCGGTCATCACCACCTAAACAAACACACACACACACACACACACACACACACACACACACACACACACACACCATGTTAATGATTATTGGTTAATGAGACACTGTTAACAGAATAAAAGTGACAGTGATGTGCATGTCTGTAATAAAGGTAAAATAAACACAGACAGACAGGCAGAGAGACAGACAGGTGTATAGATGCGGAGATAGACAGGTATAGAGACAGACAGGGGGACAGATGGATAGATGTGGCTATAGGCAGGTAGACAGACAGACAGAGACACAGAGATACAGACAGAGAGACAGACAGACAGAGACACAGAGATACAGACAGAGAGACAGACAGACAGACAGGGATACAGACAGAGAGACAGACAGACAGAGACACAGAGATACAGACAGCGAGACAGACAGAGACACAGAGATACAGACAGCGAGACAGACAGACAGACAGAGACACAGAGATACAGACAGCGAGACAGACAGACAGACAGAGACACAGAGATACAGACAGTGAGACAGAGAGACAGACAGAGACACAGAGATACAGACAGAGAGACAGACAGACAGAGACACAGAGATACAGACAGAGAGACAGACAGACAGAGACACAGAGATACAGACAGAGAGACAGACAGACAGAGACACAGAGATACAGACAGAGAGACAGACAGACAGAGACACAGAGATACAGACAGCGAGACAGACAGACAGAGACACAGAGATACAGACAGCGAGACAGACAGAGACACAGAGACACAGACAGCGAGACAGACAGACAGACAGAGACACAGAGATACAGACAGCGAGACAGACAGAGACACAGAGACACAGACAGCGAGACAGACAGACAGACAGAGACACAGACAGCGAGACAGACAGACAGACAGACAGAGACACAGAGATACAGACAGCGAGACAGAGAGAGACACAGACAGCGAGACAGACAGACAGACAGAGACACAGAGATACAGACAGCGAGACAGAGAGAGACACAGAGATACAGACAGAGAGACAGACAGACAGACAGACAGCCAAATGTAACATCTTCATAATTTTATTAATTAATGGTGATGGTGTGTATTTTACAAAATTAAAGCTGCAGTGTGTAATGTGTAAAAATATTTCTACACCTGGAACAATCACATCATCTCGTAAAATTTTTCCATCTCAAGTTCTCTGTTCAGAGAAATAAGCTCCGCCCCTTTTTTCTTTAATTTCCTCTATGGAGGATCAATAAAGCTACATCTTATCTTATCTTATTCCAGTTACAAGACAACACACTTGGCATACAGAGTTTCATCATGGGGGGGGGGGGGGGGTGTCAGTGTGTGAAAGGGGGAGGGGCTTGTCAATGTTTTCAGCAGAGCATCAGACTTCAGAACTTTATACATACCGCTGCTTTAAAGTCACAAGAGCCGTGATCTGATTCCCTGTAGTGATGCAGGAAATCAGTGAAACAGTGTTTTCAAGTGTTTTACTGATTTTGACCACAGCCAATAGTGTCTGAGATACACCAAGCCACGCCCCCACCTGATCTACACACACCTGATAGTAGCTTAGCGAGCTAGCTAAATATGGAGAACAGTGAAGAGTTTAAAACGAGTGTGTTTTCGGCTGTGAAGGATTTCATGTGAGAAGTCAAATGACCACCAACTCAATCAAACTCCGCCCACATCCACATGAATAAACTCACTGATTCTCAGTTGGAAAAGGGACTAGTGTGTGTGTGTGTGCGTGTGTGTGTGTGCGCGTGTGTGTGTGTGTGTGTGTGTGTAAACACACGGCCAAAAACACACAGACGACCCATGTTTACTGTTAACGAGCTGCTACTGTAGAACAAGACACGCCCCTAGGGGCGGGGTATACACCTTCTAGAGAGCATTTAATTGGATGAACACAAGACTGGTACAGAATGAGTCATCAAAACATTTCATCATTTTCCAGTAAGTAAAACTAAAAGGAGAACATCCCCAAAACTATTAAGGGAGAGAAAAAAAACTCACTTCGAGTGTTTTTATGCCCTGTGTGTGTGTGTGTGTGTGTGTGTGTGTGTGTGTGTATGTGTGTGTGTGTGTGTGTGTGTGTGTGTGTGTTGTAACTTCCTGATCTGTAGTCCGTGATTCTCCACCTATTAATGAGGTGTGAAATGCCAGCAAGCTGAAACCAAACAGGCTGAAAAGTGCTCCATCCTGCTGTGTGGAACTGAGAAATAAATGCATCGTGTGTGTGTGTGTGTGTGTGTGTGTGTGTGTGTGTGTGTGTGTGTGTGTGTGTGTGTGTGTACCGGACACCAGCCATTGCCCCCCGTTGTTGGAGAACTCGATGGCGTTGACACAGCCGTAGTGTCCCAGCATGTCGCGGCGGTAGAGGCTGTTACAGCCCGCCAGTCTGCGCCGCTGGAAGTCCTCCTTCAGCAGCGGGCCGCCGCTCATCATCCTGCGGGACAGGAAGCCCACTGAGCAGCGCATCCCGCAGCCCTGCGCCTCCTTCATCCTCGTCCTCATCCTCTCTCCCTCCTAGTGTCCCAGTCTGTTCTCTCTCTTCTGCGTTTCTTTATTATTTACCTCTCAATCGGCTTTTTCACACCAGCGGCCATGACGGCATTTTGTGTGGGTTAGGGTTGTGTGTGTGTGTGCGTGTATATGTTTAGCACAGCTGTTCTCGCGTTTCTTCCTCTGATACCGACGCCATTCACTTCCGGCTTCTCTCTGTGCCACTGCGCATGCGCAATGACGCCACTGAGCCCAGCTGACTTCTACGTCATCGTCTAGTTTTTAAAAAAACACACACCGAGCACTAAAAAGAAATTAAAATAAATACAAACATAAAATGATTTTTTTTTAAATAATTACTTTAATAAATAAAACATTGATAATATCTGAAATGAAATGTTGACGTGATTAATAACTAAACACAACGAGTCATGAAGCTCAAAGGAATTAATCTCAGTTAAAAAGTCATACAGTATTCCACTTCTCTTATTATTCTGTCATTTTTACATTTAATTACTTTTATGGACAATTTAATCTCATTAACATTAGTGAAGTATAACTTTATATTTAAACTGATGCCTTAAATGATGAGAAAATCATTAAAATAAATGTGATTTGTTTTTTTCTCTTTCTGAGATGAACCATTTTCCTTAAGAATGCTTTCTAGCAGCATTAATAAACCTGTAATAGTTACACCTATAGAGCCTGTCATTTACGTAAATAAATAAACGAATAAATAAATACATAACAGTGCATGTACACGAGCACATGTTTAAACTGGAAGTGACTCTCACTTCACCACATGGCCAAACATTAACATTACAAACCCTAGTTAGCTTATTAGCTTGCTAATTGCGCTAGATAAAGTATTTGCTAGGCTGCTAAAGAGTGCTAATTTAGCTAGCTGGTCTGCTAGACTGTAGTGTGTGTGTGTGTGTGTGTGTGTGTGTGTGTGTGTGTGTGTGTGTGTGTTTAATTATCTAGCTAGCATGTGCCACTGCTATGTGTTGCTACTTTAGCAGGCTAGCTGCTGTAGTCAGTTGTTTTATATTCTGAAATGAAACAGCGAACTTTAACCAATGTCATAAACATAGACTCAAGAATTTTGACTTTTGTTTGTAAAGTGTGTCGTGATAAAATAGTGTAAATAATAAAGTGTGTTGTGTTAAATAACGTAATTGTTGTGTGTGTGTGTGAATAAGTGACAGCGGAGCAGTAATGAGACAGAGTCATGGTAGTGTGTGTGTAGTTTATTATTCCCAGGTCAGGAAACACAGTGGTAGTATTTTTAACTGTTTTTTTTTATTTTTTTTATTATTATTTATTTATTTATTACAAATAATGATCAGAAAACGTCCCGTTTGTCCTTCCTGCTGTAGAAGCTGAAACACACGTCTTTATGAAATGTTCATGAGGTGAAAATTAAAATGTAAAAGTCCTGCAGATCCACAGCATCACACACACACCGGTGTTTTCTCGTCTTATATTTATTCAGAGATGCAGAGGGATACATCTCCGTTTCCTCGATGCTAACGGTTTAAAACACGGTGACCTTTCACCTCTCTACTGGAAACTGTAGTTAGCTAAACTAGCTAATATCCTGACTAGCCACGAGTCAGCGTTAACTTTTCATTTTCAAACACTGACTCCGAGTTTCGTTTTTTTTTTTTACCTTCAACATTGTCGACTTTCCTCATTACAGAGACGTCTCCCCGCTAAAAAAATAAATAAATAAATAAAAATAAACAAGTTATTAGCACTTTCTAATGGATTCTAATGTGTTTCTGCTGGTCTGTAATGGTGGTTTAATGGAATGTGGTGATCCTAATGGTTCCTGATGGTTTACCTAATTTTCTTCTGGTGGTTATCTGTTCATAAAGCTTTACTGTGTTCTGGTGGTCTTTAAGAATAAATTAACATGGAAACCTTCAGGAATTTAATGGAAACCATTAAGACTATTCTCATTATGTGATGAAAACCATTAGAGATTTTCCTTATGGATTGTATTTTTTTTTTCAGCAGGGATCGTATCTCTACACTGCTAATTTGAATAAAAGGAGTTTAAACTGAACAAACTTGTTAATAATTTAATGATTAAAAAGAGCAGAAATACTGACAGTAATGATGCTGTAACAGCACGCTTCATACATGCTTCATACACGCTTCATACACGCGTCATACACGCTTCATACACGCTTCATACACGCTTCATACACGCGTCATACACGCTTCATACACGCTTCATACACGCGTCATACACGCTTCATACACGCGTCATACACGCTTCATACACGCGTCATACACGCGTCATACACGCGTCATACACGCTTCATACACGCGTCATACACGCTTCATACACGCGTCATACACGCTTCATACACGCGTCATACACGCGTCATACACGCTTCATACACGCGTCATACACGCTTCATACACGCTTCATACACGCGTCATACACGCGTCATACACGCGTCATACACGCTTCATACACGCTTCATACACGCGTCATACACGCTTCATACACGCGTCATACACGCTTCATACACGCGTCATACACGCGTCATACACGCGTCATACACGCTTCATACACGCTTCATACACGCGTCATACACGCTTCATACACGCGTCATACACGCGTCATACACGCTTCATACACGCGTCATACACGCGTCATACACGCTTCATACACGCTTCATACACGCGTCATACACGCTTCATACACGCGTCATACACGCTTCATACACGCGTCATACACGCGTCATACACGCGTCATACACGCGTCATACACGCTTCATACACGCTTCATACACGCGTCATACACGCTTCATACACGCGTCATACACGCGTCATACACGCTTCATACACGCGTCATACACGCGTCATACACGCTTCATACACGCTTCATACACGCGTCATACACGCTTCATACACGCGTCATACACGCGTCATACACGCTTCATACACGCTTCATACACGCGTCATACACGCTTCATACACGCGTCATACACGCTTCATACACGCGTCATACACGCGTCATACACGCGTCATACACGCGTCATACACGCTTCATACACGCTTCATACACGCGTCATACACGCTTCATACACGCGTCATACACGCGTCATACACGCGTCATACACGCGTCATACACGCGTCATACACGCTTCATACACGCTTCATACACGCGTCATACACGCTTCATACACGCGTCATACACGCTTCATACACACTTCATAAAGGGCTTATAAATGTGCTACAAGACTCTTATAGTGCATCTTTACTGTGACTGAAGCGTTTGTGTGTTTGAGAGGTTTCTGTTTGCTCACACACGTCATCTGAAACATCATCATTAATAAATACACACGACCTGTGCTGCGGGTCAAACACTGCTGAGAAAATAAAATAATATTAAACCGAATATTTATCACTAGTGCCCACGTTTTATGGCTTTAACACACACAAACATCTACAAGTCTAAATGCACAGCTACCAAGAACTGTTCTTAAATTAATCCATAAAAAGTGCTTTTCCCTTCAACTTTCATAAACACACACAAACACACACACACACACACACACACACACACACACACATGCACGCTGTGAGAATACAAAGTGGAATCGAGCAAACACAGCAGAGAGACATTAATGATCACTTAAACACATTTAAAAATAAAAGCCAAAAAATGTAAGTGAGTCATAATTGTGAATCAAAATGAATTAAAATCCATGAAGTTCAATTCACTTAAACGAGTATCAAAGTTCCAATAATGAAGCAAATTAATAAAAACTATTAGAGTTCTATTCATATAAATGAAGCTTCAAAAGATACAAAAGAGTGTCATGATTGGGAGTTAAATGAACAAAAATAAAAGTAGCTTAAATAGCAAGTTTAAAATAAGTAGTAATGATGAATCAGATGAATCAAAACCTGCCAAGTTCAATTCATTTAAATGGCTTGTTTTGAATCAAAAGTGAGTCATGTCAATCAAATTACTCAGTTGATTCACTTAAATGATCTGAATCATAAAAATCATAATCGTGAATCAAATAAAAACTGGTAATGTTCAAGTCACATATATGGGGAGTTCAAATGAATCGAATCAGGAATTGAATAAAGTGAGTCATTATGTCTTTTACTGGAGTGAAGCTTGATGTTTAGCCGCCAAACAAACAGAAGAGGACTTTTCTTTTAGAAGTTGTAGATGTGTTCAGTAAAATAAAAGTGAGTGATGTTTTTGTTGTTCTGCCATCACGGCTCACGCCATCGCACATTCCGGATTATTCCACACTGGGACAGGCGTCAGTTAGCCGGTTAATTAATCCACACGATCAGTCGATCAGTTCATTAGTATTCAGTCAGACTTAAAAACAGGAGGGTTAAAAGGACAGAGCCTAGGAGGAGGGCCAGGGTCTAGGAGGAGGGTAAAGGCAGTTGGCATAAAAGGTCAAAGGTCAGTAGGGTCCTTTGGAGTGTCCGAAGACAGCGAGGGGGAAGTGCTTGACATGAGACGACCACTGAGCGGCGAGCTGGAAGAACTTCACATCGTTCCATTCCACGCCGTCTATAGACACTGTAAAACACACATTCTTAAATTAACACATGAAAAGTGCTTTAGACTTCAACATTCATAAACACACACACACACACACACACACACACACACACACACACACACACACACACACACACAGTGAGGACGGGCAGTGGACTAAAGCGAACACGGCAAAGAGACATTAATTATCCCTTAAACAGTTAAAAAAATCATAAGAGTCATAAAGTGAATCAAATTAATCAAAGAGTTCTGTTTGTTTAAATGTTTAGTTTTGAAAGAATCAGCTCACTAAAGAGAGTCACACTGGTGAGTCAAATGAATCAAATCTCACTAGTTCAGATGAATCATCAGTAATAATGAACCAGATGAATCAACACCTGCAGCGTTCAATTCACTGACTGATTCACTGATTATCTCTGGATGTGGAGCTGCTCCTCTGTGATAACTGACTGGATTATTAATTGACTATGAGTATGAGACATTGCTGCTGATTGAATATGAATATTGAAGAGGAGACTGATTGATGAATTCACTGATTGGTTGATTGATTGATTACCTTTCAGCATTGTCTGCTGGTGTTTGGCAGTGCAGATCAATCGGCTGATTCCTTCGATCAACTGACTCTTTGACTCCACGTCTTTATCTTTCGTCTTCTTCGGCAGAAACATCACTAACACAACACAACAACAACACACACACACACACACACACACACACACACACACACACACACACATGCTTCTTCCAAACCAACCCTTAACAACTATTATTAATATTATTATTATTATTATCATTACTATCATTATCATCAGATTCACACCTTTCTTGTTCTTCTCCTTGGTGACGACGGTCATGGACATGGTTGGCCCCGCCTCTATCCCACCCAGTGGGAGGCGGCTAACCTGCAGCGAGCGGAAGGTGCACTTGAGCGTGTTTTTGGAGACGTAATCTCTTTTCTCCACCTCTCTCTTCTTCTCTGATGGTGCGACCCAGTAATCCACCTGCAGCCCCATCAGCTCCCCCTGACCACCACCGGGGGAACTGCAGCCCCCAAACAGGAAACACAACACAGAGGGACAGGAAATGACACACATTTCAAACAGAGAGAGAAAGAGCTCAGACACAGAGAGAGAGAGAGAGTTTGTGTGTGTGTGTGTGTGTGTGTGTGTGTGTGTGTGTGTGTGTGTGTGTGTGTGTGTATACCTGCAGAGGGATGAGTGGATGGAGGGAGAGGACGGAGGAGTAGGAGACGCCTCTTTCAGAGCTGGAGAGATCTGTGGAGGAGTGGAGGAGAGGAGAGATGCTAACGGGGCCGCGTCATCCGAGTCACCTAAAGACAGACAGACAGAAAGAGAAAGAGCGACAGAGAGGCAGACAGATATATGGATTGATATATAGATTATTGATCAGCATGTTATTTTCTCGATGCGTCTTTGAGACACTGACAGTTTAAAATGACATTTAAAATGCTAATCTGCGTTTGCTAGCTGCTTCCCACTGTAGTGTATTAGAATACGGTTTAATATTGTCTGGTGTAATAGCTTTGGGAGACCACAGGGGGGAGACATAACAGATCCTGTACATAAAATTAACCTTCATCATGCCTCCGACATGCAATACAGCTCTGTCTAGTGGCTCCTCCTGATATGAGACTGTCTGTTGGGTTTAATCATCAGGAAAATTTCCCATGTAATTGATATGTGAAAAGGTGTGTGTGTGTGTGTGTGTGTGTGTGTGTGTGTGTGTGTGTGTGTGTGTGTGTTACTGACCTGATACAGCAGAGCTCTGTTCCACCAGCCCCACCTTCACCATCTACACACACAGTAATAATAAATAAATCTTTATATCCACAATATTCCCATGATTATTCCCATGATGCCGTGTGTGTGTGTGTGTGTGTGTGTGTGTGTGTGTGAGAGAGAGACTTACCCCTATAAAGGGGATGAACTTCTGACATGAGTCTTCGTCTGGACTGGAGGGAATGAGAGACAGACAGAAGTAAGCGAGTGCTGAGTTAAAGACCCAGGCAGCGTTTCGGTTATAAACACGCCCTTCATTCACCTTCCCTCTTCTCTCTGAAGTCCTGTGATCAATGTGGGCGGAGCTTCACCACTAAGAAACATCACTATTCGCTTTTGTTTTAACTTATTCAGCATGACACAGTGCTCTGTGTTACTGGCTTTACTTTTAGAAAATAGATAAGCTAGTCACTGTAGTTAATGTTCATGCTAACTGTGATAAAAATGTGCTCTAAGTGTTAATTGGCTAACCTGTTAACTCGTTAGAGGGCAGTGTCTGGAGGAGTCGGAGGAATAAAACCCTGAATCAATTAGACACTACAATCAGCTTTACGCAAGAAGAAACAGTGTCAGACTGCTGCAAAGACCTCTGGGTAATTTCACTCCTAAAGAGTCCAATGATGCTAATTTGATTTATTAAGATTATTTATCTAATCCTGATACAACTACACTCAACAAGGACAACAGGACTCAACCAAGGGGAAGTGAACAAGGGGAAGTGTTAAAACAGGATTGGAACAGAAGACAGAAAGTGAATACACACTGGACTAATCAATCACTGAGGTACTGATTCAGTTTAGATTCTGTTTGATTCAGTTTGGATTCTGTCTGATTCAATTTGATTCAGTTTGGAAGTTTGATTCAGTTTGGATTCTGTTTGATTTGATTTGATTCAGTTTGGATTCTGTTTGATTTGATTTGATTCAGTTTTGATTCGGGATCACATGCAGGCTCTCGTCCAATCAGCAGCCTCCATTCTATCACAAAAAGTGATGCATTTCAGCTAAACACTTAAAAATGATTGGCAGCCTGATGAGGTGACAACTGCACAAAGTCTTTAAGAAGAAACCTTTTTAAAGACGATAATTTGGTGGCATGTATTTAAAATCTTCCTGAAGGGGTGCCAATAATTCTGATATACATGTTTTTTGAGAGAGAGAGAGAGAGAGAGAGAGAGAGAGAGAGAGAGAGAGAGAGCATGCTACTTTAAACAGTCTGTACGGTAATGATTTTGTTAGAGGAATAGTAAAGAGACTTTACAGTAAATCTTTGTGTGCAGTTCAGGGGGTTTTTGTAATCATTTTAATTCTGTGAATAAAACCATCAGAGAAAATCACGTGCAAAAAAGAAGGAAAGAGAAGGAGAAGGAATAAGTGCAGGAAGGAAAAAGGAGAAAAAGAAATGAATGTATTTAGAGGAAAGTGAAGAAAGAAAATAAAAAGAGGGAGAGGAAATTAAGAGTGAATTATTTTTTGCGAAGAGAAGAAGAAATAAATGATAGAGCGATGGAGGGATGGAGGGATGGAGGGATGGAGTGATGGAGGGATGGAGGGATGGAGTGATGGAGGGATGGAGTGATGGAGGGATGGAGTGATGGAGGGATGTAGGGATGGAGTGATGGAGGGATGGAGTGATGGAGTCATGGAGGGATGGAGTGATGGTGTGATGGCGGGATGGTGTGATGGAGGGATGGAGTGATGGAGGGATGGAGGTGGAGGAGGTGTGTACATGCAGGCAGGCAGAGCACTATACCTTACTGCAAAATCAAAATGAAAACTCTTTTTCCTTCAGAGTGCACAAAGAAAAACACAAACACAACAATAAAGTTGTTAATGACAGACACTAATGATGCTGGGTGGTGTGGGGGCGGGGCTTAGTCACATGGTGCACTTAAAAACAACACAAACACTGCACCATGCAAACACACACACAGTGTGTAGGGTGTGAGTTAAAGGTACACTGTGGAACTGCATGCATTCATCTGAACAGGTAAGTGCCAAATTTTATGCTTTTGTTTTGACTTATTGGAAACACTGAAGTTTTTAAATTCATGACGTTAATAAAGTTGTTATCATAAGGATTGCTAGTCTGATCAGGTCAGACGTGGTACAGCAGGTGGCAGAGGTGTTTTACTCGGAGTAGAAGAGAATTGTTCTTTCTCATAACTAAAAACAATAGAGATTATCCTACTGCTCATGAAACACTGGCTACTAGACTCCAGAGATAAGAGCAGTTTAGATGGAAAGGATCACAAGCTGAATAATTATACAGCTGAAAACGACGTTCATTTAGTCTCCCGTTAGGTTTATAATTTGCACGGTCCTTCCTTGATAATAAAATCCAGTTCTGCGCAGAAACAATCCATACAGAAATCTCCCTGTACAACAGATAATGCTTTACGGTGAACTCTGTTAGAGAGCTACACGGCTATCCATCATTTCAATAAAATATCT
>JAMFTF010000039.1:542500-575000 GCA_023630585.1 Cranoglanis bouderius
TGAACACACACACACACACACACACACACACACGTCCTCCGACTACATTACTGAACACACACACACACACACACACGTCCTCCGACTTCATTACTGAACACACACACACACACACACACGTCCTCCGACTACATTACTGAACACACACACACACACACACACACACACACGTCCTCTAACTACATTACTGAACACACACACACACATACACACACACACACGTCCTCTGACTACATTACTGAACACACACACACACACACACACACACACGTCCTCTGACTACATTACTGAACACACACACACACACACACACACACACACGTCCTCCGACTACATTACTGAACACACACACACACACACACACACACACACACGTCCTCCGACTACATTACTGAACACACACACACACACACACACACACACACACACACGTCCTCCGACTACATTACTGAACACACACACACACACACACACACACACACACGTCCTCCGACTACATTACTGAACACACACACACACACACACACGTCCTCTGACTACATTACTGAACACACACACACACACGTCCTCCGACTACATTACTGAACACACACACACACACACACACACACACACACACACATGTCCTCTGACTACATTACTCAACACACACACACACACGTCCTCCGACTACATTACTGAACACACACACACACACACACGTCCTCGAACTACATTACTGAACACACACACACACACACACACACACACGTCCTCCGACTACATTACTGAACACACACACACATACACACACACACACACACACACGTCCTCCAACTACATTACTGAACACACACACACACACACACACACACGTCCTCCGACTACATTACTGAACACACACACACACACACGTCCTCCGACTACATTACTGAACACACACACACACACACACGTCCTCCGACTACATTACTGAACACACACACACACACACACACACACACACACACACACGTCCTCTAACTACATTACTGAACACACACACACACATACACACACACACACACACACACACATGTCCTCTGACTACATTACTCAACACACACACACACACGTCCTCCGACTACATTACTGAACACACACACACACACACACGTCCTCGAACTACATTACTGAACACACACACACACACACACACACACACGTCCTCCGACTACATTACTGAACACACACACACATACACACACACACACACACACGTCCTCCAACTACATTACTGAACACACACACACACACACACACACACGTCCTCCGACTACATTACTGAACACACACACACACACACGTCCTCCGACTACATTACTGAACACACACACACACACACACGCCCTCCGACTACATTACTGCACACACACACACACACACACACACACACACACGTCCTCTAACTACATTACTGAACACACACACACACATACACACACACACACGTCCTCTGACTACATTACTGAACACACACACACACACACACACACACACACACGTCAGGAAAACGAATCCCATCTGAACAGTACTGAAGAGTATTGTTAAATGTGACGGCTTTTTCTTCTAAAGCGTTCAGACTGACTTGTGCTGAAAACATCTGGACCAAAGAACAGATCCAACAACACAAACATAATCCTTGGAAACAAAGTGTAATTCATGTTGTGTTGTTTATCTGCAATCTTGTGCATATCCCAGGCTTCTGGTAAACACAGTCACGCATCAGTCCGACACGTTTAACGCTGTGGGTTTATCCAGAAAACTGTAAAGAAAATGTCATCTTTCTCTCATCCTCCATCACAGTCTGCTCCTCATGGTTTATTACAGTCCCACACTTCATTTATAACACCTTCACGAGGATGAAGGAGACAAACTGATGTTAGATTATAAGACTATAATAATAAATATGAATATTATTGTAGACAGTGTTTTCTCCCAGTCCAGTGAGAGTATGACTCTGCTCAAACACACACACACACACACACACACACACACACACACACACACACAGACACTAAGTCACATTAAATAATATTAGAATGTTGAATAATATGACCTTCTGCCTCTGTGTCCTTCCGGCACAGGTTATATTTTACTGGGATTAAATTTCACTGTTAAAGGAAATCGCCTCCTAAAAATAAACGCCGCGTCCCGGCTCCGAGGATCACTGCTGTCTGAGACCGTACGAGTTTATTATACACAGTAAAGCAGTTCTCCTCCAGATCATTCCAGAACAATCACTAAAAAAGAGAGAGGCCTCCACAGCTCGTAGCATGCAGCATGCTAGCTAACAGGTCTGTTAGCAGATTAGCACTGTACAGAACTGGAGAGATGCTAAAAACATGCTGTAGTGTTTACGATATTCATAAACACACACGTACACATTTATTTAAGGAAGAAAGTCATTTACGTTTAGCCATTTTTATCAGTTAAAAACTGAGTAAATGTCTGCTGTATAGCAAGCTATCTCGGGTTAGCTTGCTACTAAATAAGTTAGCTAGGAACTGTCACTGGAGTATGTTAGCTAAACATAAATAGCCTGCTAGCAAACATTTCCATAAAATAGAGCATTAAATAAAGCCAGCTGGCCTTTTATTATTTTATGGCTAAATATCTAGCTTAATAACTAAATACATAGCTTGTTAGTTTGCTCCTGACACAGTTTAAAAAAATAATAATAATTAAATAAAGTTGGGATAGATTGACTTGCTGAGATTAGCATGAGCTGGCTGTGCTAGTCAGCTTGCTCTGTGATACAAAAATAATAATATTAAGGAAGACCACTGCAGAGTGAGACAGTGAGGTAAAACAATAGCATAACAACATCTTAAACCATAATCACAATAAATCTGTAATAATCAGACAGCAATCGTTCCCTTTATTATTAGCATGCTATCACGCTAACGTGTCTGGCTTCAGTGCTCAGCTGCTGCTGATGAGCTTCATTAGCGCTTCATTATTAATTCATCAGGATTCAAATTAAACTGAGGAACAGAACCAGGAAATTCCATAAATAGAATTTAGGCTCCATCTGATAGGTGCGCCCCGCCCTGAGGCACGACAGAAACACACGAACGCTGTGGCTTTACTACACTTCTGAATATTTTATTAGCATAAAGAATTGATTAGCCACATCCCTGCATCGCTCCACCCAGTCCCCCATCTCCCCCCATCTCTCCTCATCTCCCTGTCTCTAGTACATCTCTCCATCCCTGCGTCTCTCCCCATCCCCCATCTCTCTGTCCTCCATCTCTACATCCACCCGTCTCTCCTCTCCTGCTCTTTGATCTTTAGTATTAATGCAGCTCTCATTTTATTCTTCTCGCTCTCTGCTGAACAAACAGAATGAATGTATGTTCACGTCTCTTCATTTGACAGCTCGAATGAATCAAAAAGTGCTCACTCAGACTGCAGACACATTCATTAGCATGGTGTGTGTGTCTGTGTGTGTGTGTGTGTGTGTGTGTGTGTGTGTGTCTGTGTTCATTAGCAGTGTTTCCTTCGCCAGTGGCTATTTAAGAGCAGTGGTGTGGATGAGTAACAGCTTATCATGGTGTGTGTGTGTGTGTGTGTGTGTGTGTGTGTCACTACACCCTTAACATGAACAGTGACATCACAGAGAGACAGATGCACATTAGATTCTCTTCATATAGTTTCATATAGCCCTGTGTGTGTGTGTGTGTGTGTGTGTGTGTGTGTGTGTGTGTGTGTGAGAGAGAGACAGAAATATGATCCAGTGTGGTGATATAATGTTCTCAATCTGAGTCTTTCTATTCCTGGAAGAGTGCACGCTGTCTCCTCTCTGTCCTCTAACCGTCTCCTCTCTGTCCTCACGCTGTCTCCTCTCTGTCCTCACGCTGTCTCCTCTCTGTCCTCACGCTGTCTCCTCTCTGTCCTCTAACCGTCTCCTCTCTGTCCTCACATGGTCTCCTCTCTGTCTTCTAACCGTCTCCTCTCTGTCCTCACGCTGTCTCCCCTCTGTCCTCTAACCGTCTCCTCTCTGTCCTCACACCGTCTCCTCTCTGTCCTCACGCCGTCTCCTCTCTGTCCTCTAACTGTCTCCTCTCTGTCCTCTAACCGTCTCCTCTCTGTCCTCACGCTGTCTCCTCTCTGTCCTCTAACCGTCTCCTCTCTGTCCTCTAACCGTCTCCTCTCTGTCCTCACGCTGTCTCCTCTCTGTCCTCACGCTGTCCCCTCTCTGTCCTCTAACCGTCTCCTCTCTGTCCTCTAACCGTCTCCTCTCTGTCCTCACGATGTCTCCTCTCTGTCCTCACGCTGTCTCCTCTCTGTCCTCTAACCATCTCCTCTCTGTCCTCACGCTGTCTCCTCTGTGTCCTCACGCTGTCTCCTCTCTGTCCTCTAACTGTCTCCTCTCTGTCCTCTAACCATCTCCTCTGTGTCCTCACGCTGTCTCCTCTCTGTCCTCATGCTGTCTCCTCTCTGTCCTCTAACCGTCTACTCTCTGTCCTCTAACTGTCTCCTCTCTGTCCTCTAACCGTCTCCTCTCTGTCCTCATGCTGTCTCCTCTCTGTCCTCTAACCGTCTACTCTCTGTCCTCTAACTGTCTCCTCTCTGTCCTCTAACCGTCTCCTCTCTGTCCTCACGCTGTCTCCTCTCTGTCCTCACGCTGTCTCCTCTCTGTCCTCACGCTGTCTCCTCTCTGTCCTCTAACCATCTCCTCTCTGTCCTCACGCTGTCTCCTCTGTCCTCACGCTGTCTCCTCTCTGTCCTCTAACCATCTCCTCTCTGTCCTCTAACCGTCTCCTCTCTGTCCTCATGCTGTCTCCTCTCTGTCCTCACACCGTCTCCTCTCTGTCCTCTAACTGTCTCCTCTGTCCCCTAACCACGTCCTCTGTCCTCTAACCATCTCCTCTGTGTCCTCACGCTGTCTCCTCTCTGTCCTCTAACCATCTCCTGTCTGTCCTCTAACCATCTCCTCTCTGTCCTCACGCTGTCTCCTCTGTCCTCATGCTGTCTCCTCTCTGTCCTCTAACCATCTCCTCTCTGTCCTCTAACCGTCTCCTCTCTGTCCTCATGCTGTCTCCTCTCTGTCCTCACACCGTCTCCTCTCTGTCCTCTAACCATCTCCTCTGTCCTCTAACCATCTCCTCTGTCCTCTAACCATCTCCTCTGTGTCCTCACGCTGTCTCCTCTCTGTCCTCTAACCATCTCCTGTCTGTCCTCTAACCATCTCCTCTCTGTCCTCACGCTGTCTCCTCTCTGTCCTCTAACCGTCTCCTCTCTGTCCTCTGTCTCCTCTCAGTCCTCTAACTGTCTCCTCTGTGTCCTCACGCTGTCTCCTCTCTGTCCTCACGCTGTCTCCTCTCTGTCCTCTAACCGTCTCCTCTCTGTCCTCATGCTGTCTCCTCTCTGTCCTCTAACTGTCTCCTTTCTGTCCTCTAACCGTCTCCTCTCTGTCCTCATGCTGTCTCCTCTCTGTCCTCTAACCGTCTCCTCTCTGTCCTCACACCGTCTCCTCTCTCTCCTCACGCTGTCTCCTCTCTGTCCTCACGCTGTCTCCTCTCTGTCCTCTAACCTTCTCCTCTCTGTCCTCATGCTGTCTCCTCTCTGTCCTCACACCGTCTCCTCTCTCTCCTCATGCCGTCTCCTCTCTGTTCTCTAACTGTCTCCTCTCTGTGCTCATGCTGTCTCCTCTCTGTCCTCTAACCATCTCCTCTCTGTCCTCACGCTGTCTCCTCTCTGTCCTCTAACTGTCTCCTCTCTGTCCTCTAACCGTCTCCTCTCTGTCCTCTAACCGTCTCCTCTCTGTCCTCATGCTGTCTCCTCTCTGTCCTCTAACTGTCTCCTCTCTGTCCTCTAACCGTCTCCTCTCTGTCCTCACGCTGTCTCCTCTGTCCTCACGCTGTCTCCTCTCTGTCCTCTAACCGTCTCCTCTCTGTCCTCACACCGTCTCCTCTCTGTCCTCTAACTGTCTCCTCTCTGTCCTCTAACCGTCTCCTCTCTGTCCTCTAACTGTCTCCTCTCTGTCCTCACGCTGTCTCCTCTCTGTCCTCTAACCGTCTCCTCTCTGTCCTCTAACTGTCTCCTCTCTGTCCTCACGCTGTCTCCTCTCTGTCCTCTAACTGTCTCCTCTCTGTCCTCACACGTCTCCTCTCTGTCCTCTAACCGTCTCCTCTCTGTCCTCACGCTGTCTCCTCTCTGTCCTCTAACTGTCTCCTCTCTGTCCTCACACGTCTCCTCTCTGTCCTCTAACCGTCTCCTCTCTGTCCTCTAACCGTCTCCTCTCTGTCCTCACGCTGTCTTGTTTCAATATTTTATGTGACATAAGCACATAAACTGTATTCTGAATTGATTACAGATATATTGATTATATATTGATTCCTCAAATTACATTCTTCAAATAAGGTAAGTAAGGCTTACTGGAAAAATGTGTAGTGAAACAGACAGGTACTGCAGAGACTCACAGCCTACTGTGGAGCGTAAATTATATTTTAGTGCTATCTAACTTTGTGAACAATTTTTTTCTGCTGTTATCAGCTGCCTGAGGAGTAAAATGCAAAATGAAGTGTGTGAGGTGGAAACTAACGACTCTGATGTTTATTAAAAGGTGTGTATCATTAATAGCTCAGATTTTATTAAACATCATTAAAAGCAGCAATTTTTGGCCCACTACTTTTGGAGTAGTGATGTCACCCCTGTAGTCTAATAATAGTCTAATATTGCTTAATAAGTCTGTTGACATGTTAGGCTTTAACCACTAATAAGTGTTTATTAGTAATTAGTGTTTTTAAAAAATACTGTTTATTAATAATACGTTTTTATTAGTAAAAATAGTTTCTGAACATTTCATATTGATGCATATCTAAAATCTAAGCTACTTTCACAAACGAGCGGCGCGTGCCAACATCACAGAGCCTCGGGTATTGAAAGTAGTGACGTCACACACCGGCTTTCTAAATCGTGTTTGTTGATTTGTTTACTAAAAAGGACAGGTGCAGCTCTGAACTCTTAAACACGCGCGCATGCGCTAATACAGCCTATAAAACGTTACAGCTCATGACGTCATCCAGAAACGAAAGTTGGCCGCCTCCATACAGTTATAGCACCCGCATAAATAACCTCGCGCGCGAGCAAGCGAACATACACACACACACACACACATTCCTTGAATGTCAGGTTCGCGAGATCACACAAACAACACATACACACAAACAAACACAGTCTTGTGGCTGCACGGGCGTCATGGTGCGCGCGCTTGTACCTGGGCACACAGCTCGCGGAGCTCCCGTCGATCTCCCAGGTGGCGAACAGGTTCATCGGGACCGGGGTGTTGAGCGCGCCGCTCCCGGGGAAGCTCACGCGCCCGCTCCGCTCCGCCATGCTCGCGACACCAGCGGCCAAAAAAAAAAAAAAAAAAACTAAACAACAACAAAAAGCAGCAAACTTCTACACCGCGTCCGTCCACACACACACACACACACACACACACACACGTCTTTATAAATCCCCAGATTGTGCACAGCTCGTCCTCGGTGCGCGCTGCTTCTTGTCTCTCATCCCACAGCGCGCGCGACGGAATTTCTCCCCCACACCGAGCGCTCGCGCCGCTCAAGCTACGCACTGAGAACTGCAGCACCGGCTGCAGCACCGGCTGCACCACCCCCCCCCCCATTCAACCCCCCCCTCCCCATTCAACCCCCCCTTCCGACACACACGTTCTGCAGGAAGTCACGTGGCTAGCGTCATCCCGGTCATCCCTGTGCGCGCTCACGATCCGCGTTCATTCCCAAATTGGGAGAAATAATAATAATAATAATAATAATAATAATAATAACAATAATAATAATAATAATAATAATAACCCTTTATTTCATTCTATTTATTTATTTCTCTGTAACACAACAGTTAGATATATATTATAAATGTATGAATATAAACAGTGAATATAACAGGAGTGCGTGAGGGTGACGGTGTCGATGCGGAGTGTGTGAGGGTGTTGATGTGGAGTGTGTGAGGGTGTTGATGTGGAGTGTGTGATGGTGATGATGTGGAGTGTGTGAGGGTGATGATGTGGAGTGTGTGAGGGTGTTGATGTGGAGTGCGTGAGGGTGACGGTGTCGATGTGGAGTGCGTGAGGGTGACGGTGTCGATGTGGAGTGCGTGAGGGTGACGGTGTCGATGCGGAGTGTGTGAGGGTGATGATGTGGAGTGTGTGAGGGTGACGGTGTTGATGTGGAGTGCGTGAGGGTGACGGTGTCGATGTGGAGTGCGTGAGGGTGACGGTGTCAATGTGGAGTGTGTGAGGGTGACGGTGTCGATGCGGAGTGTGTGAGGGTGACGGTGTCGATGCGGAGTGTGTGAGGGTGATGATGTGGAGTGTGTGAGGGTGATGATGTGGAGTGTGTGAGGGTGACCGTGTTGATGTGGAGTGTGTGAGGGTGTCGATGTGGAGTGTGTGAGGGTGATGATGTGGAGTGTGTGAGGGTGATGATGTGGAGTGTGTGAGGGTGATGGTGTGGAGTGTGTGAGGGTGATGATGTGGAGTGTGTGAGGTGTGATGTGGAGTGTGTGAGGGTGTCGATGTGGAGTGTGTGAGGGTGTCGATGTGGAGTGTGTGAGGTGAGGGTGTCGATGTGGAGTGTGTGAGGGTGATGATGTGGAGTGTGTGAGGGTGTCGATGTGGAGTGTGTGAGGGTGTCGATGTGGAGTGTGTGAGGGTGATGATGTGGAGTGTGTGAGGGTGATGATGTGGAGTGTGTGAGGGTGATGATGTGGAGTGTGTGAGGGTGATGATGTGGAGTGTGTGAGGGTGATGATGTGGAGTGTGTGAGGGTGTTGATGTGGAGTGTGTGAGGGTGATGGTGATGATGTGGAGTGTGTGAGGGTGTTGATGTGGAGTGTGTGAGGGTGTTGATGTGGAGTGTGTGAGGGTGATGATGTGGAGTGTGTGAGGGTGATGATGCGGAGGGTGATGGTGATGATGTGGAGTGTGTGAGGGTGATGATGTGGAGTGTGTGAGGGTGTTGATGTGGAGTGTGTGAGGGTGATGGTGTTGATGTGGAGTGTGTGAGGGTGATGATGTGGAGTGTGTGAGGGTGATGATGTGGAGTGTGTGAGGGTGTGTTGATGCGGAGTGTGTGAGGTGATGATGTGGAGTGTGTGAGGGTGATGGTGATGATGTGGAGTGTGTGAGGGTGATGATGTGGAGTGTGTGAGGGTGTTGATGTGGAGTGTGTGAGGGTGATGGTGTTGATGTGGAGTGTGTGAGGGTGATGGTGATGATGTGGAGTGTGTGAGGGTGATGATGTGGAGTGTGTGAGGGTGTTGATGTTGAGTGTTGAGGGTGATGGTGTTGATGTGGAGTGTGTGAGGGTGATGATGTGGAGTGTGTGAGGGGTGATGATGTGGAGTGTGTGAGGGTGTTGATGTGGAGTGTGTGAGGGGTGATGGTGTTGATGTGGAGTGTGTGAGGGTGATGATGCGGGGTGTGTGAGGGTGATGGTGATGAGATGTGGAGTGTGTGAGGGTGATGGTGATGATGTGGAGTGTGTGAGGGTGATGATGTGGAGTGTGTGAGGGTGTTGATGTGGAGTGTGTGAGGGTGACGGTGTTGATGTGGAGTGTGTGAGGGTGACGGTGTTGATGTGGAGTGTGTGAGGGTGACGGTGTTGATGCGGAGTGTGTGACGGTGTTGATGTGGAGTGTGTGAGGGTGTTGATGCGGGGTGTGTGAGGGTGTTGATGCGGGGTGTGTGAGGGTGATGGTGTTGAGTGTGTGAGGGTGTTGATGTGGAGTGTGTGAGGGTGATGATGTGGAGTGTGTGAGGGTGTTGATGCGGGGTGTGTGAGGGTGATGGTGTTGAGTGTGTGAGGGTGTTGATGTGGAGTGTGTGACGGTGTTGATGCGGAGTGTGTGAGGGTGACGGTGTTGATGCGGAGTGTGTGAGGGTGACGGTGTTGATGTGGAGTGTGTGAGGGTGTTGATGCGGGGTGTGTGAGGGTGTTGATGTGGGGTGTGTGAGGGTGTTGATGCGGGTGTGTGAGGGTGATGGTGTTGAGTGTGTGAGGGTGATGTGATGGTGTTGAAGTGTGTGAGGGTGTTGATGCGGGGTGTGTGAGGGTGATGGTGTTGAGTGTGTGAGGGTGTTGATGCGGAGTGTGTGAGGGTGATGGTGTTGAGTGTGTGAGGGTGTTGATGCGGGGTGTGTGAGGGTGATGGTGTTGAGTGTGTGAGGGTGTTGATGCGGGGTGTGTGAGGGTGATGGTGTTGAGTGTGTGAGGGTGTTGATATGGAGTGTGTGAGGGTGATGGTGTTGAGTGTGTGAGGGTGTTGATGCGGAGTGTGTGAGGGTGACGGTGTTGATGCGGAGTGTGTGAGGGTGATGGTGTTGATGCGGAGTGTGTGAGGGTGATGGTGTTGATGTGGAGTGTTTCTCCTCAGTGCTGCACTCAGCTGTGTTTTGTGTTTAGCAGAAAAAAATAAAAAACTTCAGAGCTTCAGGACAAAGTTCACTTCCTGTAGAAAGAGGAAACAAGAAAGGTGTGTGTGTGTGTGTGTGTGTGTTTGTGTGATAAACAACTCTAAAGCTATCAGACATCATTAAAGGTGTAAGTTTATAATCCTAGTAGCTGCTACAATATTTCACTCCACACACACACACACACACACACACACACACACACACACACACACACTCCTTATCATGTATACCTCAGCACACACACTCTGCTGAACTCCACCTTTCTTTTACTTTTTAAAAAAATAATTGAAGGTACATAATCAAAGCTTTAAAACCTTTCTGATGGACCTTTAAAGCTTTCAACTAAAATGTAATTAAAGCTCCAGCACACACACACCTGCACAGGTAAAGACAAAAACACCTGGCTTTGACGAGGCCACAGCAGCGACAAGGACAAGGACAGTTCAGTGCCTTTATTTCTCCCAGTGTACAAAACATTCTTACATTTATTAATTAAATAATAAAAAGTGTTTTATAAAAACCCTAAACACCCTAAAACTGTACAGCAGGTGATCCGCGTGAGTGAATAAACACAAACACACTCCTTTACCTTCACAAAATTCACTTCAAGTGTTCACTGGCAGTGTCTAGATCTTTTTAGGGCTCAGATTAAAACTAGGATTAAAATTAAGATTAAGTTTATGATTATTAGATTTAAGAAATGCACAATGCTTTTATCTCCTCGACTTTTTCTACTCTTTTGACTCTTCATGTCTGCACTTAGACCTGTTTATTTCGATTAGTAGCGCTGCTAATGATAATAATAATAAGTTGGAGTGACTCATTTCCCGGAAGCTCGTTGAGACTGAATCAATAACTCACTCACTCACTCTCTCTCTCGTGTTATTATCGATCTCCTCTACACTGCAGTGTGTGTGTGTGTGTGTGTGTTACAGTATAGTGTGGGCGGGGCCTGTTCAAATAAATAATTAAACCCATCATTACAGAACATTGGTTGTTGGGAGTCCTGGTTTCTTTTGTCCTGCTCAGGCCCCGCCCATAACCACGCCCTCTGACCAACCACCTTGTACATTGGTGTAACTGCGCCATCTAGTGTTAGTACTGCAGCTGCAAATCACAGGTTTATATTAATGCGCTCGTTCTGGCGTTATCGTTTCTATAGTAACGACTTGCACAGGTTCACAGGGACGTGTGCAGCGGAGGATAATATATTTAATCTTATTAACTTGAGAGAATAAAGAGAGGCTGGTGAGAGAAAACAATAAACTTCAGTGTAGTAAAGGTAAGTCTGCTTCATCACACCCCTCCCGTGTTGATTATACTGTAACACACACGGAGAAACCCGACTGATTCACAGTTTATTTCTGTAATAAATCATTAGCAGATACAGAACCAGAAAAACAGCACAATGACGCCTGTGTGGAAATAAAGGTGTACAGAACAACAGGAAACACTTTCACACACCTTTCATTCTCTCAAACACACACGTCTGGTCCTGTATTTTTATTGAATGACATCTCTACTACAAAAACTAAAGCACAGAGGCACACACACTTCCCCCTCCAGGTGTCGTGGATCAGCTGCGACCTCCTCGGTGTGCGAGGCTCGATCCTTCAGCTCTTCACCGAGCCACAACACAGTGCAAGTGTATGGCCACCAGTCGACCTTAAGAGAAGCCTCAGACCCCGGGGCGTGTCGGCTGATCGACTACACCTGTGTACCCCGAGTACACTTTCTTTACATCTAATAAAGCTCCATACAGAAAGATCAAATAAAAATCAAAAGGTTAATAAAGTTCAATCTCCGCAAAGATAAAGGAACACAAACACGGCCTGCAGGTGACACACACACACATTCTTTGTTTTGAAAGTCACATTCTCTCACTCACACGTCCTCTTTCACTCACACACACACACACACACTCTCTCAGTGCTGGCTCTCGGTGGAGGCCGAGCGAGAGCGAGACTGTTTCCTGGGAGACGGAGAGCGGGAGCGGGAGCGGGACTCGGACTTGGCCGACGTTTTCTTCTCCGGCGTGCGACTGGCCGAGCGAGAGCGGCTGCGAGAGCGTTTCTCACGCTTGCTGTCACGCTTGTCCTCGCGGCTGCGGCTCCGACTCGCAGACTTGGAGCGTGAGCGAGAGCGGGAACGGGAGGAGCTGCGAGAGCGACTCCTGCTGCGGCTGCACACACACACACACACACACACACACACACAGTTAGTACACCTCACACATGCAATCAGAACTGATACAACAATCTGTTCTCATCTCATCCAGTAGAGTGTACAGGCTGGGGGCCTTATACTTTAGCTAATCTATAATTAAATAAATGAAATAAGTGTGTGTGAGAGAGAGAGTGTGTGTGTGTGAGAGAGAGTGTGTGTATATACACACTCCATACCTTCTCTTTCTGTCCTCGAACAGTTTGATTTTGCGGCCGTTCAGTTCTGTTCCGTTCAGCTTCTCGATGGCATTCTTCATATCGCTGTGCGAGGCAAACTCAACCACCCTAACACACACACACACACACAGGGGTTTAACAAGTGCCATAACTTTAAATCAGTGTAATCATTGTGACTAACTCTGTAAATGATTTACCCCTCGTTCTTATTGGCTCTGTGAGCGTCCACGAACGTCACGTCTCCCACTTTCCTCATCAGGTCCTTCAGGTCCTAAAGCAAAGCAGGAACACACTCAGTGATTCAGAAGACACAGACACACACCACAAAAGCTTTAAAACACTGATCTTAACCCGCAGACACACACTTGTCTGATGGCTCAGTGTGCACGTGCAGAAAGCTTCATTCACACAAACCCTGACTATGAAACACCCTCTGGTGGATAAAGGGCGAGCGAGCTGGGTTAGAGGGCAGAGCGGTGGCGTCTGATAAAAAGAGGGTGGGGAAAAAAACAAACAAACAAAGTGCACACTGTAGGTTTACTATGAAATAAAAGCATCCCCAGATGTTCTGTCCTCCTGCAGGTGATGATATTTTGCTTTGGGAAATGCTGCAATGCAGGGGGGCGCTACAGGAGCAGGACACGGCGAAATAGAAAAACAGGGCAGTGTGGATATATCAGGTGGCTGATAGAAATGTTCACAGACGCTGTGTGAATAAAGCAGTCATAACGTCTCTGTAAGAAAACCTGCAGTTATGACCGTGCTGGTGTTTTGAACAAACACAGGGTAGGGCACTAGGGGGCGCCTGTTACACACACTCCTCATGTGTTGGCCGGCTGCGGCATCGACCTTGGTGTGTTATCTTGGTGAGGCCATTCAGGAGCTGATAATACCCTTTTACCGGTTATAACCACCTATACTTATCAATTATGTGTGTTTATATGTATATAATATTAATCTTCACACACCTGCATCAATCTCCCATCACCCAGTCTGTCTGTGTGTGTGTGTGTGTGTCTGTGTGTGTGCAGTCTCATCAATAAGATTTGAATAATTCATCCCATTTCCATAACCACTCCTCATTCCTCCTCCAGAGCGATCCATTTTAGCCCTCCCCCTTCCTCCTAAAGTAAACACCCCCCTCCCTGCATCCATCATGTAATCTAGCAGTGTGTTGGTCCACTTACCGTTCCAAACCACAGAAGACATTAGCAAAGAAGCCACTTGTCCAAATAGCAAACGGAACCAACGCGGTTTAAACGACCTCCGGCCTCCATAAGACCCACCAGACTCAGCGAGAGGACCGTGTGCGTGCCCCCCACGACCAGAATAAGACCCAAACCGGGTGGAGTGGGGGGCAACCTGGAGGCCCCAGAGACCCTCCACAGGGGGGCTACCCATGTCCCATAAGGCTATGCTGCGCTACAACTGCGTATGGGGAGAAGCACTATTCAGAACACAACCAGCAGAGGGCGCTATGCACCTCACGGGCTGCGCATGCAACTCCGATTAAACCAGAATACCAGAGCACAGCTGTTAAAGAAAAGGTTTAAAGAGACGAGTCTGTTAGAAAATAACCAGATTAAACATGTTTATATTTATAAACTAAATCAAATCATCATCAAGAGGAATTACTCAAAGTTACCACACAAAAAAAACAAATAAAAAAATTTAAATAAATAAAATTAAAAAAAAAAAAAACACCAAAACAGGCTTCTAGGTTTTAACCCTTCGTATTGTAGGGGTGTGAAAAACAGTGGGGTTTTTAATGAAAAAGGGTGGAAAGAGTGATGGATGGGGTGCGTGCACGTCTCTCACCTGCCAGCTGATACGGGACGACAGGTTCTCCACCACAATCCTGTGCTCCGTACGCACGGGAGGCCCATACCTGAGAGAGAGAGAGAGAGAGAGAGAGAGAGAGAGGTTCAATAAAGCAGACTAATCACAGAAAGATAAACACTGAACTACTGTTCAATCTCAGTCAATTAATGAAGATTAATCCTTGACGTGTAATAAAATAAAATGAATAAAACGTATCGGTGTGTTTAAGAACAGGCCGTAACGTCAGTGTTCGGGTGTCAGTGACTCAGTGATGTTAAAGAAAGTATATTCATTATGTTCTAGTGTTTTATTGTTCGCCACTTTGTTCTGTTCCTTATTGTTAATCCTCAAGCCACACAGGTCACCTATCATAATTAACCCGTGTGTGTGTGTGTGTGTGTGTGTGTGTGAGCGAGAGACTGACCTGGATCCTGCACTGCGTGATTGGCGGTAGCCTCCGAAGCGTGGAGAGAAACGGCTGCCTGCTCCTCCTCCTCCTCCTCCTCCACCACCTCCTCGACCACGACGAGAGCGAGCGTGCTCAATGGTCACCCTGTACAATGAGCCAGAACAATAACCTCAAACATCCCATTGTAGCACAAACACTAATCCTGTACGGCTGTGTCACAGTAACCACAACACCGTACGACTTTCACACTAAAGACCAGCAGCGTACCTCTCACTGCACAGCTCCTTCCCGTTTAACTCGTACACTGCATCGTCCGCATCCCTGTGGTCATCAAACTCCTACACACACACACACACACACCTGTTAGTTCTGCATTTCACCACAGACACACCACACACACCACTTTGTGTGTGTGTGTGTATTAGAGAGACAGACGGGGTACTCACCACAAAGCCAAAGCCATTCTTCAGGTTGATCTCCCGGATACGTCCATAACCCTTGAAGAACTTCTCCACGTCTCTCTCCCGGGCGTGAGGGCTCAGACGGCCGATAAAAACACGACATCCGCTCATGGTGAAAATCTGAAAACGATCTGAGTGAAAAAGAGAGAACTGTGTTTAATTATAATCTCAGCTCATTAACGGTCACTCATTATACAACGCTTCTGAGATGTGTATGCCTAAAGAGCAAGGCAAGAAACTACATTTTAAATATCTTAAATCGACGAACGGCAACTAAAACATGTCGAGAAATCGCCATATTTGAGTAGATTTTAGGAGAACAAACGTACGACTAACACCGACGTTTGCTTGGCCTTACAGCGCGCATGCGCAGTAGCGTCGATCTCTTTAGCGTTACGTTGCAGCCCCACGCTTACAAAAATTCAATTTCCAAAATAATTCCTGAATGTGCAACGTATTACAGCCGATCATTAATAAAATAGTCGAATTTATAACTATAAGATATCAAATTTAAACAATAACGTGAGGTGGGATTTTTTTTTTTTTCTTGCCTCACGCGCCCTAACACCCGATGGCTGCTAAATCTCAACTCGCGTCGAGATAAAAACACAAAAAAATACAGAAAGTAGACGACTTAAATACATTATATGTTCATGCTTTAATAATGTTGTTATTTAATTAATATAAATGACGATGATGGTATTTAAACCAAATACAAGACTCCACAATGTGCTCACCTCGTTGCTGTTAGTCGAAATGACAAAATGGCGCCCGAGTAAAGAAGGATACAGGAAATGACTGGAGAGGGTGAGGGGCGCGCGAGAGGGGGCGGAGTCACGACGTGCGTCATTACAGACAGCTTCATCCAACCAAAAACGATGAAGTTGAAAAAACCCAGACTGTATACTTAATATATTATTATTTTATATATATATAAATCATTAATTATGTTTAACTATATTATTTTGATCATTTATGAAAAATGTTTAAATATAAACTATAGAACTCTGACGAAAAAAAACAACTAGTGTGTGTGTGTGTGTGTGTGTGTGTGCGCGCGTGTGTGTGAGCGCGCGCGCCCGCGCACGTTTGAACCAGTTTAATCCGGTACTGAAACTGATTAAAGCGCAAATAGCCGCATTAGCATGTAAAACAGTCCGAAACCTGTTTTTGGTCCAACAGTAAAAATGAGCTTTTTGTCTCCCGAACCGACACAACTCCTAGAACAACACAATGACCCCCCAAAAGATGATAAACACAAACGTAAATATTCTATCTAAATACACATTTACATGTAATAAATCAATTAATTTAGCTAACTCTGAATGTTTACATCCTCAAAGAGAAAAATGTCCTGTCCATAATGCACTCGGTTTTATTCCTGACACTGCAGTGTGGCTTGTACCAGCACGACTCTGGAGATGAACCTGAGATGAGCTTAGGTTTTTATCACCACACAGTTTCTACAGTAATAAACACATACTTTAAAATATATTTAGTATTTGTAGGGTTGGTGGTTCAATTCCCGGCCTCCATGTGCTGAAGTGTCTTTGGGCAAGATACTGAACCCCAGGTTACTCCTGATGGCAGGCAAGCTCTACTGCCATTGGAGTGTGTGTGTGTGTGTGTGTGTGTGAATGGGACACAGTGTAAAGCACTTTGTGAACTGCAAAGGTTAAAAGGCGCTATATAAGTGCAGACTATTTACCGTGTTCTTCCTGCAAGGTCACGTGGTCATATACAAACCTGTCTCACAAACTTCATGTCTGTAAAGCTTCACCATCTGTCATTAGCTAAATGTCCTAAAGGTAAACGTCTCTGTAGAAAAGCTAAAGGGAATGCTACAGTGCTGACCTTCACTAACACACAAATATACGATTTCTGGAGAAAATCAGTGGAGTTAGGGTTCTGTATCAGCACAGAGTTCCTAATAATTGAGCAGTCAGTTAAAGAACCATCATAAACTTCAGACTTAGACATCCTTTTATTGACCGACTTGCATCTTGAAGCCTTATCGTTCACTTTATTATCTAAAGAACAAAGTGTTGAGATCATGGATCAGAAAGGAACGATGCATCAGCAGACCTGATCTCCTAAAATATTTAGCTATGAGGTGCCGAGTTTCCACAAAGAGCACTGTAAAACGGCTGTACACTCCATCTCTCTATACCAGTTCAGCAGATCTTCTGGGAAACTTGGCTCTGGAACAGTTCATGTTTATAAGTGTGAGGTAATGGCAGTAGGTTGAGGAGGTCAGTCCAGACTTCTCTCTGCTTAGCCACAGATTCCAGCTCCTCCTGCAGGATCTGCAGACGTTCCCAGTCTGACTGTGAGGTATAATCTCTCCAGCGAGTCCTGGGTATGCCCCGGGGTATGATACAGCTCTACCATGTAAAGTGCCCAAACCACCTCAACCGGTTCCTCTCAATTCAGACTCAGAGATTCTCCCGGAGTGTCGAGCTCCTCACCCTATCACAGAGTCATTTCAGAAAGTCTGCAGAGCAACCTCACTTCCCCTGCCCAGTGTTTGAGCGGTAAACAGAGAGCTTCATCCAAAGCTGGTTAAATAAGGTTTTTTTTTAAATGCAGTCTTTTTTGTGAGCATTAAAACTCTTGTGGTGTGTGTGTGTGTGTGTGTGTGTGTGTGTGGTGTCTTTTGTTAACAACATTAAAAGAAAACAGAAAAATGGAACGGTTTAAATTTGAATCCTTTATTTAGCTTTGTAAAACTGCACTGTTATATTTCAGATCATAAAATTTAATTCCAGTCCAGGTTTAAATCTGACAAACGTAGAAAAACGTCCAAAAAATCGTCCGTCAGCGAAGGAAATCAAAAGCAAATACTGAACACGTGTAAATCATATTATTACATGACGTACAAAACTCATTAAGACGTGTGTTTCCATGGCAACCTGTATGACATCAAAGAAGAGGATAAAGGGTTTGATTGACAGGCGTCACTGATCAGACGTCTGATCCGGTGTGGAACAGTGACACGGTGGCACGCTGATAAACGGCACAATGCGTACAAAATAATCACTTATTCTCAAACGTTAAAGGTCACGTGGTTCTAAAGCTCTCTGAGGTTAGAGGGTTATCATACCACACACACACACACACACACACACACACACACACACACACACACACACACACACACACACACACACAAATTATGGCTGCTTTTCCATACAGCTGAGTGTGTGATGTCTCAAATTCAAAAAAGGGCGGAGCTTAAGTTGACGTTTGATCAGCACTACAGTTTACCTAATGAACATATGAAATTTTGGACTTTCAATTTGGAAAACTCTATTTCTGTCTCTCTATACTGTCATTCCCACTCGGAAAGACGTCCAACGTGGAATTCTGTCATGTCATACCAACAAAATGGCGTCTGTAGTGAAAAAGGAAGAATCAGAAATACAAATAATTAAAAGCTTATTTGATTTTTTTTCTAGTTTGCCTTTAATTAAATTGTGCACTTTCATGTTGTTTTATTGCTATTAATGCTGAATTATTCCAGCCTACATCTTTAAATAAACATTTAAAATAAACAAAGCACCAACCCAGTCGCTGTTGTGGGCATTTTCTAAAAGTTATTTAAGAGTTTAACTGTAAATTATGTATTAAATTACATTTACAGTTAGGAAGTAGCTGGTTAGTGTAGATAACGCTGCTAAATGTTTATACTGTGATTCGTGCTGCATTCACTGAGGTTAGCTGGCTAGCAAAACGCACGCTCTCATGGAGGCGTCCATGTATTTTTTACCTTTGTAGCTCGAAAAATACATCATTCGAAGTCAAATGACCAAGTTCATGACTGGATGAATTTAAGCCCCACCCCCTTTTGCATGTCATGTGTGTCTCAATAAAGTTCTAAAAAAAAAAAATTTAATGATATTTTTCAATTTTCAGATTCTGTGAGATTCTTGATGACTCGAAGAATGACATAAACCTGAATCAGAACTGAACAACACCTTTACAACACACACTCACGTCACACACTCACGTCACACACTGCCAACGGCATGCTTAGCTTAAAAACCCCCACACACACTCTAAAACCATAATCCTCAGCAGTAATGTGTGGAATTGTTTACATAAAAAATACTGTATGTATACAAATGAAAGAGGAACTAAATTTAATAAAATGTAATATAATAATGCAATCGCACATCATGTCAAATCAAAACAGATGAATAATCAAACTCATTCACAACAAAGATGAAATAAATGTTAAATATATGTCTGAATATTTGAATTCTTCTGTAATCAGCTGATATTAATAATCATAAATCAGCCATTAAAATATTTACAAAGTATAAAAACTAAATTCTAATAAATCAGATAGTTTTGCATGTAAGCTCACCTTGAGAAAAATTATTTCATCATTAAAAGTCTGAGAATAGTCCCGAGTTTACAGTACTACAGAGGGGGAGGGGCAAAACCGAGGCCTGCGATTGGTCAGTCTGAACCGTCCGTCACTTGCCTGCTGCAGCACAGTTCAGTGTGGAGCCAGACGATGTGTGTGTGTGTGTGTGTGTGTGTGTGTGTGTGTGTGTGTGTCTCACACTCGAGTGTGTCTGCAGCTGTGTGATCTTCCTCCCACAGCCCCTGACGGATCCTCGTCACTGGAGCTGGATTCGCGTGTGTGTGAGTGTGTGTATGAGTGTGCGTATGAGTGTGTGTGTGTGTGAGAGTGTGTGTCTTCTCTGTGCATGCTGATGTGGCTCTGCAGGGCGGCCGGTGTGAGCCACTCTCTGGGTAAACAGCTCTGCAGGAACGGCACACACGAGCTGAAATACGCCAAGCGGTTCACCCAGCGCGGGATCTCACAGCCACACAGCAACTACACACACACACACACACACACACACACACACACACACACACACACACACACACACACACACACACACACACACACAGAGAGAGAGAGGGAGAGCATTACTGTCTGATCATTTGCATATCACACTGTGATTGGTCTAAACGTGTTGAGTTTATTTTGTGACATCACAAAATAAGCACATACATAGCCACGCCCCCAAATCAGTTTTAAACAGATTTAATTCTCTGATTCAAATGAATACATGGCACAGAGAGAGACAGACAGACAGGTGTGTGTGTGTGTGTGTGTGAGTGAGTGTGTGTGTGTGAGTGAGTGAGTGAGTGAGTGAGTGAGTGAGTGAGTGAGTGAGTGAGTGTGTGTGTGTGTGTTTGTGTGTGTATTACCTCAGACAGGGCAGAAGAAAAGTGGTTGCAGTTTTTGTGCATCAGGTGATACGCATTTCCTTTAAACTCTTTGCCCAGTTCCTCCATAATCTTATCAATGTCCTCCTCTGTGAAGTCTGTCGTACCTAAAGCAATTGCCTCTCTGACACACACACACACACACACACACACACACACACACACACACACACACACATACACATTAAACCCATTAAAAATATATTTTTTGTTCCAGCTTTATTTACACATTCTGCCTTACAACATTCAAGTAACATAAAAAGGAAACAGTTGTGAAACGTTAAAAAAAAGAAAACTAGAATAACGGAGTTGGAAAAGTGATCAGTCCCATGATTTAATACTTTGTAGAGCCACCTTTTGCTTTAATTACAGCCATCAGTCTGTTTGGATATGTCTCCATTAGCTTTGCGCACCTAGAGTGGGGAATATTTGCCCATTCTTCCTTGCAGAATTGTTCGTGTTCAGTCACATTTCATGGTGAGCGGCGATTGACTGCTGTCTTCAAGTCCATAAACAGATTTTCAGTTGGATTTAGGTCAGGGCTCTGACTCGGCCACTCAAAGACATTCACCTTCCTATCCTAAAGCCACTGTGTAGTTTTTTTGGCCGTGTGTTTAGGGTCATTTTCGTGCTGGAAGATGAACCACCTGCCCATCTTCAGCTGACTAGCAGAGGGCCGCAGGTTTTCCTCAAGAATTTGGGTGTACTTGGCAGCATCCATTTTCCCTTCAATCCTGAGAAATTGCCCAGTCCCCACTGAAGAGAAACACCCCCACAACATAATGTTGCCACCACCATGCTTCACAGTAGGTATGGTGTGTTTTTGGTGGTGTGCTGTGTTTGGTTTTCACCAAACATAACGCTTGCAGTTCAGTCCAAAAAGTTCAATCTTGGTCTCATCTCACCATAAAACCTTTTGCCACATGGCATTAGAATCTTCCAAGTGGTTTTCTGCAAAGCTTTTTCAGAAGAAGCTTTTTCTTTCCACCCTGCCATACAGGCCAGCTTTGTGTGAAGCTTGTGAGATTGTTGTCACATGCACAGACGGACCAATCTCAGCCATAAGGACTTGTAAGTCCTTCAAAGTTGCCTCTTGGTAGCTTCCCTGATTGATATCCTCCTGGCTCGGTCATCCAGTTTGAAGGGACGGCCCGATCTAAGCAAGGTGTTGGTGGTGCCATACGCTTTCCACTTCTTAATAATGCTCTGAACGGTACTCAGAGGGACAGTTAAAGCCTCTGAAATCTTTTTGTATCCTTCTCCTAACTTGTGCCTTTCCACAACTTTGTCCCGGAGCCCTTTTGAAAGCACCTTTCCAACCATGCTGTATATTCTTTGCGTTGCCATGCAACTAATAGTAATGGAATCATCATGGAACAGCTGGTTTTCTTATGAAGTAATCAAAACCACTGCAGCTGATGTCAGGTGGGGGGCGATTAGCATGGTGTGTGATCTGGGAAGTGACTGGTTGTACCTGAGCAAGTTTATAATAGTTACTCTAAGGGGCTGATCACTTCTCCAAACCAGGTATTTCACTAATTAAATTTTAATAATTGTTCAGAATTTTAAAAAATGTTATTTTCACTTATGTCGAGGGTTATAAGAGTGTTATGTCGAGGGTTATAAGGGTGATATGTCGAGGGTCATAAGGGTGATATGTCGAGGGTCATAAGGGTGTTATGTCGAGGGTCATAAGAGTGATATGTCGAGGGTCATAAGGGTGTTATGTCGAGGGTCATAAGGGTGTTATGTCGAGGGTCATAAGAGTGTTATGTCGAGGGTCATAAGAGTGTTATGTCGAGGGTCATAAGAGTGTTATGTCGAGGGTCATAAGAGTGTTATGTCGAGGGTCATAAGAGTGTTATGTCGAGGGTCATAAGAGTGATATGTCGAGGGTCATAAGAGTGATATGTCGAGGGTCATAAGAGTGATATGTCGAGGGTCATAAGAGTGTTATGTCGAGGGTCATAAGAGTGATATGTCGAGGGTCATAAGAGTGATATGTCGAGGGTCATAAGGGTGTTATGTCGAGGGTCATAAGAATGTTATGTCGAGGGTCATAAGAGTGTTATGTCGAGGGTCATAAGAGTGTTATGTCGAGGGTCATAAGAATGTTATGTCGAGGGTCATAAGAGTGTTATGTCGAGGGTCATAAGAGTGATATGTCGAGGATCATAAGAGTGATATGTCGAGGGTCATAAGGGTGTTATGTCGAGGGTCATAAGAATGTTATGTCGAGGGTCATAAGAGTGTTATGTCGAGGGTCATAAGAGTGTTATGTCGAGGGTCATAAGAGTGATATGTCGAGGGTCATAAGAGTGATATGTCGAGGGTCATAAGAGTGATATGTCGAGGGTCATAAGAGTGTTATGTCGAGGGTCATAAGAGTGATATGTCGAGGATCATAAGAGTGATATGTCGAGGGTCATAAGGGTGTTATGTCGAGGGTCATAAGAGTGTTATGTCGAGGGTCATAAGGGTGTTATGTCGAGGGTCATAAGAGTGTTATGTCGAGGGTCATAAGAATGTTATGTCGAGGGTCATAAGAGTGATATGTCGAGGGTCATAAGAGTGATATGTCGAGGGTCATAAGAGTGATATGTCGAGGGTCATAAGGGTGTTATGTCGAGGGTCATAAGGGTGTTATGTCGAGGGTCATAAGAGTGATATGTCGAGGGTCATAAGGGTGTTATGTCGAGGGTCATAAGAGTGTTATGTCGAGGGTCATAAGAATGTTATGTCGAGGGTCATAAGAGTGATATGTCGAGGGTCATAAGAGTGATATGTCGAGGGTCATAAGAGTGTTATGTCGAGGGTTATATATATAATATGTAAATACAGCTGGCAAAAGTTAGATTTAATTTATTTTAATTTCCAGGGTGTAATGTGACAAAAGGTAAGGATTTTGACAGCGTGTGATGATTTACTATAGGCACTGTATATCAGTTATATTCTATAACTTAACATGTGTAGTACTGCTAATATAGAGTAATTAAATGTATATAATGAGCCAGTTAGTGTAATATGAAAATTGAATATTAGTACATGTCTAGTTTGAATGTGCTCAGTGTATGTGTGTGTGTGTGTGTGTGTTTAATGTGTGTGTGTGTGTGTGTGTGTGTGTGTGTGTGTGTGTGTGTGTTTAATGTGTGTGTGTGTTTAACATGTGTGAGTCCTCACTTGAATTTAAAAGTCTCTCCGAGCTCAGCGGCGTTTCCCGGGTTGATCTCAAACACCCCACTGAAAGGATATGGATGACCCCCGTATGCAAATTCTGACACACACACACACACACACACACACACACACACAGACACACACACACAGACAGACAAACAAACAAACAAACATAACTAAAGAGAACTAAATAAAGTTTGTGTGTTCCACAGTGGCATGTCTCAGTGTAACATCTCCTTATTTAATACTTTATTTTATTTATAAATAACTCTAACTGGATTCAGCTCTAGTGCACTACATCACTACTGCCTCAACATTAATCAGAACTGGTGAGTACTAATAAGCTCCAAAGAGTATTAATGAGTATTATAGAGCACAAATCAGTACTGAAAGAGTATTAATGAGTATTATAGAGCACCAATCAGTACTGAAAGAGTATTAATGAGTATTATAGAGCACCAATCAGTACTGAAAGAGTATTAATGGGTATTATAGAGCACCAATCAGTACTGAGTGAGTATTAATGAGTATTATAGAGCACCAATCAGTACTGAAAGAGTATTAATGGGTATTATAGAGCACCAATCAGTACTGAGTGAGTATTAATGAGTATTATAGAGCACCAATCAGTACTGAATGAGTATTATAGAGCACCAATCAGCACTGAAAGAGTATTAATGAGTATTATAGAGCACCAATCGGTACTGAGTGAGTATTAATGAGTATTACAGAGCACAAATCAGTACTGAAAGAGTATTAATGAGTATTATAGAGCACCAGTCAGTACTGAAAGAGTATTAATGAGTATTATAGAGCACCAGTCAGTACTGAAAGAGTATTAATGAGTATTATAGAGCACCAATCAGCACTGAAAGAGTATTAATGAGTATTATAGAGCACCAATCAGTACTGAAAGAGTATTAATGGGTATTATAGAGCACCAATCAGTACTGAGTGAGTATTAATGAGTATTATAGAGCACCAATCAGTACTGAAAGAGTATTAATGAGTATTATAGAGCACCAATCAGTACTGAAAGAGTATTAATGGGTATTATAGAGCACCAATCAGTACTGAGTGAGTATTAATGAGTATTATAGAGCACCAATCAGTACTGAATGAGTATTACAGAGCACCAATCAGTACTGAAAGAGTATTAATGAGTATTATAGAGCACCAATCGGTACTGAGTGAGTATTAATGAGTATTATAGAGCACCAGTCAGTACTGAAAGAGTATTAATGAGTATTATAGAGCACCAATCAGCACTGAAAGAGTATTAATGAGTATTATAGAGCACCAATCAGTACTGAAAGAGTATTAATGGGTATTATAGAGCACCAATCAGTACTGAGTGAGTATTAATGAGTATTATAGAGCACCAATCAGTACTGAAAGAGTATTAATGAGTATTATAGAGCACCAATCAGTACTGAAAGAGTATTAATGGGTATTATATAGCACCAATCAGTACTGAGTGAGTATTAATGAGTATTATAGAGCACCAATCAGTACTGAATGAGTATTATAGAGCACCAATCAGTACTGAGTGAGTATTAATGAGTATTATAGAGCACCAATCGGTACTGAGTGAGTATTAATGAGTATTATAGAGCACCAACCAGTACTGAAAGAGTATTAATGAGTATTATAGAGCGCCAATCAGTACTGAGTGAGTATTAATGAGTATTATAGAGCACCAATCGGCACTGAGTGAGTATTAATGAGTATTATAGAGCACCAATCAGCACTGAGTGAGTATTAATGAGTATTATAGAGCGCCAATCAGTACTGAAAGAGTATTAATGAGTATTATAGAGCACCAATCAGTACTGAAAGAGTATTAATGGGTGTAAATGAGTATTAATTAGCACTGGATTGTATTGATGAGCATTAATAAGTATAAATAAGCACTGAAGGGTAGTAATGAGTATCACTGAGTATCAGTGGCTATTATTCAGCACTGCAGAGTATTAATGAGTATTATAGAGTTATCAATAAGTACTGATCAGAACTGAAAGAGTATTAATGTGTGTTAATCAGTAATAATGTGTGTGTGTGTGTGTGTGTGTGTGTGTGTGTGTGTGTGTGTGTGTAGTACCTCTGCCATACAGCTGTATTCCTGAGTGGAAGACTCCGATCCCCAGAGTGGACGTGTATTCATTAATCCAGTACTGACAGACAGACAGAGAGACAGACAGAGAGAGAGACAGACAGACAGACAGAGATAATATTTTAGAATTCAGTTGAGTTGAGTGTTATTTAAGCAGCGCTATAACAGTAGATATGGTCACTGTGTGCAGTTTTACAGAAATGTGGATGTAGCTTTAGAGCTGTAATGAAGCTGGAGAGGAGACGGTGTGGAGGAAACACTTCCTGAGACGACACGTGGAAGAACCCTGGAGAGGAACCAGACTGAAAGGAGAACCAGTTCTCTCCACCGGATAGTGTGGTTATAAATCGGTACAGTGTGGAGGTGTAGAGTAAAGACACGCAGTACAGAGTGTGTGTACAGGATGTTCAGTATAAACCGACTGAACACAGGAGAGTGTTAATGATTACAGCAGCAGCTCTGCAGTGCTCAGGACACATTAAACACCCAGACACACAGTGTGTATGAACTGGTGTTCATGTGGGAACGATAAAAATCCTACCAACACACACACACACACACACACACACACACACACACACACACACACACACACACACAAGAGTGCTATGCTAACTGTAGAACAGAAAATAATTCATTATTACAATATAACATCAACAACAATTGTGTGTAAACGTTAATGTTATATTAAAGATACACTGTTGTAAGTGTGTCAGGTGTACAGTACAGCCGGACCTCATGCTGTACTTTACACACACGCACACACGCACACACGACTCGGGCAAACAGCTCTGAATGCGTTCTATTATTTATGTGTGTATGTGTGGGGGGAGGTGGTGCCAGGGCTTTTAAACCCTCCATTCACACACACACACACACACACACACACACACACACACACACACACATACATTTCCATTTTACAGGAGCAACTGCTTTTCCCCCTGACACCCACGCATCCTGTGTGTGTGTGTGTGTGTGTGTGTGTGTGTGTGTGTGTGTGAGTGTGTGTGTGTGTGTGTTCATGAACCGCTCCTCTCATGTGACTGAACAGCTGAAGTGTGATGACATCACTCTGGGACAACTTTACTTCTACACTGAGCGCTGAATCAAACACAGCAACTGAAAAAAAAAATCTCAAATTTATGCAAATTAGTTATTTCCATGACAGACATTGGCCCCGCCCCCTCCACAGTCCTCCATTCAAATGCCCTTCACAAAATGGTACATGTTTGTGTTAAATGGAACTAGAGTGTAATTGTAGTATTTTTTTTTAGTAATTTTCCAACACATCTCAGGTAAACGTTGATGTTCCAGATGTTTCCGTCTCGTTTCCACTCACATCGTGTCTTAACAGCTGCATGCTAGCTAAACCCTTAGCCACATCTCAGTTAAAATAACAGCAATGACTCATGCTCCTTGTATTATTTTTTATCATTAAACTATATTTTAAATAAAAAATGAATAAATTTGAAAATAGAATGTTATAGAAAGATATTTTGGCTACTATGACTTGACACGCCCACGAGTTAGCTATCCATGTTATAGCAAAGATTTTCTTCAGTCTGATTTATGTTCATAAAGCACCCAAACTCGTCACCATGGTTACATTCAGCTAACGTGAAGCTACCTGACAGGAAGTGTGTGTAAATGACTAGCTATGTATTGCTGTATCACAATAATGATTTACAAATGATATATCACTCAGCCCCAGTGTCTTTACAAACTATAACCTTTAAAGAGTCATTTCTCCTCCACAGGATGATAGTCTGTACATCGCCCCCGGCTGGACTGGAGGACACACTACACACTACACATCACACGTAACACACACCCACTGATTTCAGCGTGATGAGTTTTACACAGATAAACTGCTGCAGGTGAACGTTTGGATCTCACCATGTCGTAGACGTTGAGGATGACGGGTTCACTGGCCATTCTTCTGTCCTGAGAGAGAGAGACAGGGAGAGAGAGGGAGAGAGAGTGCAGTCCTTTCTGAAGATGTTGATGAACGTGTGCAGGATGGAGGGATTGTTTATCAGCTTTTTTTATTCCTCTAAAGCGAGAGGTGAGTTTGGAGGTAGCTACAGGCGGAGACGTCCGTCTTCTTCATTGGTCCTCTGTGGACAGGACAGGCACTTCAGAGGCCTCGAGTGATGATTAACAACATGAACATCAGGATCGGAATCTGGACGATGGACATCACTCCATCACACCATCATTCATCACTTCAATCTTTAAAAAAAAAATAGAGCAACAACGGAGGAGAGACGAGGACTGGATGGAGGTCCAGCAACAAGCTGATGTGAGGACTGTGAGAGAGAGAGAGAGAGAGAGAGAGAGAGAGAGAGAGAGAGACAAGTATATATAGAGAGAGACAGGTATAGAGAGAGAGAGAGAGAGAGAGAGAGACAAGTATATATAGAGAGAGACAGGTATAGAGAGAGAGAGAGAGAGAGAGAGAGAGAGACAAGTATATATAGAGAGAGACAGGTATAGAGAGAGAGAGAGAGAGAGAGAGAGAGAGAGAGAGAGAGGGACAAGTATATATAGAGAGAGACAGGTATAGAGAGAGATCTACTGCAGTATCCCGTGAGTCAGCACGCGGTGATTTACAGTCGCACTGCGCGCGTGTTCCACTGATGATGAAGATGAAGCTGATGATGAAGAAGATGGTACATTCCGGGCTGCAGTCTCCATCAGAGCACCGGGCTCGCGCCGCTCAATTTTCCCCCGAAATCCAAAATCCGCTTCAAAACCGGAGGAGGATGACGTCACGACGCAGCCCGGACGCAGCGGAGCGCGCGCGCGAGCGCGGAGGAGACGAGCTGAGCTGAGCCGAGGGTCCTCGCGCTCCTCGCTGCAGGAACAGGCGTGAATGGGGGCGGGGTCAGCAGCGCTTCTGCGGGTGTTTATTGGTCTGAGCTCTACACCAGACTCCGCCCACCGAACCCTCACTGTTTCAGCTTTAAAGCGGAAGTGAGTGAAGATCAGACCTCAGCATGTCATACATCATTTATAGACGGAACAAATAAGAGCAATTAGACAATAAAAGTGTAACGCGTTATATTTCACACGGGAAACATAAACACCATTTTCAACCTGGGCTAGTGATTTTATATTGGGTTTAATAAAATAATAATAATAATAATAATAATAATAATAATAATAATAAGGTTGCTTTATGATGCTTTAATAACAGAATTCCAGGATTATTAACAGATAAAAATATTTAAAGGGAAAATGAAACCACTGATGGAGTGATTATATACACTCAAGATTTAAGCGCAAGAATCCACTGAGCGACTCACACACGATTCTTCATCATCATCATCATCATCACAATCATCATCATCATCATCATCATCATCATCATCTCAAATGCCACGCCCCCATCAGTTATGTATTCTGAAGCTCTGACCACTGATTGGACAGCTTCCTGCTCACAGTTCACTCTTAGAACCTTTAACTATTCATACTTTCCCCCCCATGAGCCCTACTTTCCAGTTTTTGGAGAACTCCCACACTTAGGCAGGTCCCACACTTAGGCAGGTCCCACACTTAGGCAGGTCCCACACTTAGGGAGGTCCCACACTTAGGGAGGTCCCACACTTAGGGAGGTCCCCCCCCTCTTCACCCCACAGTTTATATACAGCAGCTCTGCTTTAAGGGTTCTTCTGCAGGCTCAACCGAGGAACCCTTCAGTGTTCTCAGTTTACTGGGTAGAACCCTACAGCAGAGTGTTTCACTATCAGACAGGGTTCTGGATAAAACTCCTCTAGAACAGTCTTTCTAATCTGTGTGTGTGTGTGTGTGTGTGTGTGTGTGTGTGTGTGTGTGTGTGTGTGTGTGTGTGTGAGTGTGAGTGTGAGTAAAGGTTCCTGTGCTGCATTTACTGAGAGATGAGAGGTATGTAATGTACACTCTCTGCTAATGCATCTATTGTGTGTGTGAGACTAAATAACATGGATACAATAGACACAAACACATACTGTGCAGTGACCACCTCCTGCCTAACACACACACACACACACACACACACACACACACACACACACACACACACACACACACACAGGTCTATCAGACATTAATCAGACATTAATGGACTCTTCCCTGCTCTCAGCCTCAGCATTTTACAGGCCGAGCATTGATTTCTGTAAGATGCTGACTGGACACACACACACACACACACACACACACACACACACACACACACACACATCCATTTTCATCCTGTCTGTAGAAAGATTGCATTCTGCTCTCTCACTAATGGACTCATTGGTGTCTGATTTCAATCATCACAACTACCCCTACGCCCCTCCTCACTACCACTACCCCTACATGTCCACACCCTTCTCCATTACCCCTACACCCTTCTCACTACCCCTACATGTCCACACCCTTCTCCATTACCCCTACACCCTTCTCACTACCCCATACGTGTCTACACTGTTCACTACCCCTACACCCTTCTCACTACCCCCACGTGTCTACACTGTTCACTACCCCTACACCTATCCCACTACCCCTACACCCTTCTCACTACCCCTCAAAGTCTACACCGTCCCCCCCTCCGCTCCTCACTGCACTTTCTCTCATTTTTACCCCACACTCTTCTTCTCCATCTTTCTCTTTTTATTCCACTCTTCCTCTCTTCACCATCTCTCCATTAATCTGTTCTTCACTCTACATTTATTCTCTTGGGTTTTGTGTAAATGGTGAACACACACCCAGTTGTCAGAGTGTGTCAGAGTGTGAGTATGTGTCAGAGTGTGTCAGAGTGTGAGTATGTGTCGGAGTGTGTCGGAGAGTGTCGGAGAGTGTCAGTGAGTGTCAGTGAGTGTCAGTGAGTGTCAGTGAGTGTCAGAGAGTGTCAGAGAGTGTCAGAGAGTGTCAGTGAGTGTCAGTGAGTGTCAGTGAGTGTCAGTGAGTGTCAGTGAGTGTCAGTGAGTGTCAGAGTGTGTCAGAGTGTGTCAGTGTGTGTTCTCACAGCGAGGACGGGGTGATCATTATTTATTTATATCAAATCACGAGTGCACTTTCACACCATCAGTCCAACATCAAACCTTCACCAACACGTGTGTACTTCTCTCTCCAGATGGATAGGGGGGCATTTACTTTCACACACACACACACACACACACACACACACACACACACACAGTATATCTCACACAAACCGGAGTGAGTGTATACTTATATACACATGCACATTTCAGTCTGCATGGAGCAGTACAGAGTCACACACAATTAACACTCATGTTAAACAGCTGGAGTCTGGTAATGAAATGAACACACACCAACAACTGTACACACACACACACACACACACACACACACAAATGGTGTGTGAAGCCTCCAGTTTAGCATCTTGCGCTAAATCTGCATGTGTTAATCACAGCCCCACTGCATCATCCTTTACTCCGTGTTTATATAAATATCTGTATGTCATACAGAGTCAGAAAACACATCAACACGTGTGTGTGTGTGTGTGTGTGTGTGTGTATGTGTGTGTGTGTGTGTGAGAGACCCTGAACACCCCCACAAAGCCCACTGAAGAGATTCACACACATTTAGCACACCATGCTAAACTGAAGGCCAAAGGTTTCCATAACATTAGCTTCCCAGCTCCGGTTTAAAACTTCACACACAGCGATCTGATTCGTTACTCACAGCCACACCCACTGCGGATCAGACTCCACAATCCATTTTCCTTGTAAAAGAATTTGCATATATTTTTTTTTTCTTTGTCAAATGATTCTCTTAAACATCTTCCAGTCTCGCGCTTCACAATCAGAATAATCTCTCAAGGTCTAACTGTCACAAACCACAGCATGAGAATGTGGGCGGAGCTTAAGTTACAGTTCATCAGCCAATCATACGCATAATTGACCGTATGACATCACAATAAAACTCTGTCTAGCTAACACCTGTTATCTGCTAATGTTAGAGGAGGAGTTACTTGGCTAAGTTTACAGCTAGTCTACGTCATGGTCGAGTGCAAAAGTTTGTACACCCCAGTACAAAATGATTACAACAACAACCACAAAAAAAAACCTTACAGAAACAGAACTTATAATAGTTAACAAAAACCGTCACAGTTTTTGATTGGCTGATTAAGTTTAACCTAAGCTCCGCCCCTTGACCCAGAGACACCTGTCAATCAACTACACCAAGTTACCATTGTTTCTCCACAACTGATCAGCAAAGATACAAAACAAGAATTCAAATGACTCCATCATCCACAGAATGAGTGTATTTAACATACACGGGTATTTACACTTTAACATCATCGTCCTGTTCTGTGTGTGTGTGTGTGTGTGTGTGTGTGTGTGTGTGTGTGAGAGCTCATGGCTAAAGCTAATGATTACTGTATTATTAGCAGTATTATGATGAATATCG
>JAMFTF010000039.1:582500-592500 GCA_023630585.1 Cranoglanis bouderius
ACCTCACTAACGCTCTTGTAGCTGAATGAACACTAATCCCCACAGCCACGCCCCAAAATCTAGTGGAAAGCCTTCCCAGAAGAGTGGAGCTCATTATAACAGCAAACACCGGGGGAATAAATCTGGAATGTGATGTTCAACAAGCAAATATTGGTGTGATGGTCAGGGGTGCACATACTTTTGGGCAGTAATAACAAACCACACTCTTTCCAAATACAGTGTTAAATATTTTATTTCAAACTCTCAGCACTGCAGTGGCTCTGGCAAACAACAACAAAAAAGAAAGTTCATTTCATTTCATTTCAGTGGCACAAAATAACACAACTTATGATTTTACAATTAAAAAAAAACAACAACCTCAGAATACACACTAACACACGTTTATGATCCATATCATAATATCATAATCATTCATTATCTGCATATAGATAAGAAAATTTAGAAATTAATTTAATATGAATTATTACTGAGTATTAAACCCTGATTTACTGAGTCAGTCTAAAGTGACAGGTTTATAATGAATAGTTTATTAATCATTTTATAACCAGTGTTACTGTAACACAAAAATGTTCTAGTATTCATCCTTAACTCAGCTGATGATCTGCTAATAAACTTCTGCACTCTGTGTAATCAATTTGTTAACTGTGTAAACAATCTGTAAGGATATAAATATATTAATTAAGCTAATTATCAGTCAGCGCTGCGCTCAGTGACTCAACACTCTGTATGAACAGTTCATTAACACATCCGTTGTGTCATTAACAGAATATTAACTCATTAATACGTGACCTGAAGTGTGGAGTTAGCGTGACGTGTCCACACTGGTGCGGCTCAGGGACCTCACAATTCCAGCATATTTATTTTTATATTTATTCAGAAATAAATTGTACTAGACTCACTTCATCATCCAGCTGTGAGGCTCTCATTAATACTGCAGCAGTGAAATCAAGATAATAAAATATATAAATATAAATCTGTTCTGATTATAAAGCTGTCGGCCGTGTTTCAGGACACGAGGAGTCTGAGACGATGAGAGAGAAATAAACAGGAAATGGATTTAGTGTAATGATGCAGACAACAACAACAACAACAACAACATGTTCATGACACTTCTCTCACTCTCAAAGCACTTTTAACTGCTGCAGTAGTGTCGCTACTGGAAACACACACACACACACACACACACACACACACACACACACACACACACACATGCATGGATAATACAATTACACTACCATGGAAATTTTTATCACACTATGTAAAGTGTGTTTATCTCAAACAGAAATCAGCTAACAGGTAAGAAGCGTGTTCATGCAGCGCGCACACACACACACACACACACACACACACACACACACACACACACACACACACACACACACACACGCACACAGTTTAGTGGTGTTGTGTAGTCTGTGGTGTTTTATAGAGTTAGAATCAGGATGTCAGGTGTTTAAATGTAAATGTTGAAAGTTTCCCAGATTTGAATCCAAACACACGATTTAAAGGTGAGACGAGGTTCACTTCAACAGGTGACGTCTTATCAAGTAAAAATTTCTCAATGTTAGTCAGGTTTATCTGATATTATAATAAACCACTACATAAAATAGATAAATAAAACACAATATAAACAGATGATTATTAAACTTATTTATAGACATTTGTACTCATTTTAAGCCGTAAATTTTATTGTTCTAATTCACAGCTCGTTTTACTTCTTTCTATAAATGTAATGATGCAGCAAAGCAAATGTCTTTTAGAGAGTCAGAATTTCTGTGTGTGTGTGTGTGTGTGTGAGAGAGATTGTTAGATGATGTACGGGTGATGCTGTATGAGGTAACCTCTCCGTACACCCTCAGCAGAGTGTGTGTGTGTGTGTGTGTAAGTGTGTGAGTGTGTTAGATGATGGACGGGGCGACGCTGTATAAGGTCACGTCTCCGTACACCCTCAGCAGTGTGACCTGCTCCATTCCTCCTGCTCGGTGCTCGTACTCCAGAACATGAACTCCATCTACAGCCACTTTATACACATCCTCCTCCACCAGGATCTTCAACTACACACACACACACGCACACACACACACACACACACACACACACACACACACACACAGGTCACAGGTTAAACCAGGGGACAGAGCTCTGGCTTAATGGTTCTGTAGTCTTAATAACACGTAGTTTAATCACACTGATACACACTGCACTGGCCCCGCCCCTGACTCCACCCACCCATTCTAATGTCACACAATTATTCACTTTATCATTTTCTCCCTCTCTTTCTATTCCTCCCTTCCTATACTTTCCTTCCTTTTTATCAGTCGCTGCTTTTCTCTCCCTCGGTCCTTTGTTGTACCCCGCCTTTTCTTGGGAAATTTCACTGATAAAAAGTGAGTGAACGTGAACACACACACACACACACACACACACACACACACACACGTGTGTTTTGTACCTCAAACTGTCGTCCCTGGATGAAGGGAAATCCTCCCTCTCTCTCCTCCGGACCCCAGTACCCTGACAGGTTGGAGTTCCTGACGATGGTCTGCTCGGAGAACCGAGGGTTAAAGTGGAACACTGTGTCTGCGCCCTTCATGAAGTCCACTTGAAACCTGAGGGGGGGAAGGAGAGAGTGTTAACGTTAATGTGTGTCACTAATCACACACTGATCACTACTCTGGGTCACTACATAGTGGAGAAAATCCTGCACACTTATAAACTCCCACAATGCACTGCAGTAAAGCCAAAACCCATAATGGACTGTGGTGTTTAAAGTCCACACTTGGCTGATACGGTGAACACTGGTGTGTGTGTGTGTGTGTGTTACCTATCTCCTCCAGGTACAGGTTCTCCCACTATCGTGATAAGAAGGCGCGGCATAATTCCAGCATGGAGTGGCAGATCATATGGTACCGGCTGTAACACACACACACACACACACACACACACACACACACACACACACACACACACACACACACACAGTCTAATTATCATTATTAGACTTGGCGGCTACTGAGTCTTGTGATAATGGTGTAATAAATACTCTGTCGCCCCCTACTGTTCACATCACAACTTTTACACAAACAATTATTATTACAAATCTGTATGTGCAAGCCAAGTTCTAGATATAAACGCTGGTGAACCTGGTGTCACTATAAAAGACATCGCCGTCGTTTGGGAAGATTTCACACAACAGCTAGCAATCATGGTGAAGGTGAAGGAGCTTCCTAAAGTTCTCAGGGACAACATTATTATTAAACACAAAGACCTTCAACATCTCTGTCAGTGCAACTGGTTCCAGAACATTCAGGTGGAAAGTTCATGCAGCTACAACTCACCGTCCAAGGACAGATGAACCTCTCAAGATCTCACACCACACTCTCAGACTAATGATAAGGAAGGCAAGAGAGAAAGCAGCAGCCCCTCGAAATGAGTTGCAGGACGACCTGAAAGCAGCAGCAACAACACTTACCACTTACACTGAGAACAATATTCAGCTCTCGGTGTTTGGAGAAAGTCGGGTTGTGTTTATGATCCAGAGAACACTAAGAGCACTAAGAACACCAAGAACACCATACACACAGTGAAGCATGGTGATGGGAGCATCATGATATGGAGCTGCTTCTCTACAAACAGTATTAGGGTTTTACACATCAGTGAAGGAAACATGAACGGAGAGATGCAGCAGGACGTATTAGAGGAGAATTTAATCTCATCAGCCAAGAAACTGAATCTGGGGAGAAGATGGAAGTTTCAACAAGACAACGAGCTGAAAAACACAGCTACAGTAACTACAGAAGTCCGAGCCGATCTCCTGACCTGAACCCCAGTGAACATTTCTGAAGGATTTCGAAATTGCAAGTCGATCAGAGGGCTCCCCGGTAAAAAAAAAGGATGACACAGGGGTAGTCCCAAATTTGCATATATACAGTGGGTATAGAAAAGAATCCCCCCCTTTAAAATAATCACATTTTGTTGCTTTTCAGCCTGAAATGAAGACAGAACACAGTTTTTGTTTTATCCAGTTGTATTTACTCAGTGCAACTTATAACACCCAAGTGAAAGATATAACACCAACATGTCAGAAAAAATAAAATAAAAATAAATAAATAAAAAATCACTGAGTTGGAAAAAGGATCACCCCCCACTCCTAAAAATTACTTGTAAACTCAATCAGGTGTAGCTAATCACCTTCTCAATAACACACAAAGCCATTTGACTTTCAACTGTGATCAGCTGTGGTCATTTTGATTAGCTCAGCATGAAAAGAGCTTTCCTGGAGCATTTTGTAGTGCAACTGAAGCAAACAATCAACTATGGGTGGTAAGGCACTGTCAAAAGATCTCCGGGATAAAGTTGTGGACGGGCACAAGTCAGGAGATGGATACAAAAAAAATTCAAAGGCTTTATCAATGCCTAGAAGCACAGTGAAGTCTATTATTAAGAAGTGGAAGGTATTTGGTACAACTGGCTTGTATGGGAGGGTTGCAAGAAAGAAGTCACCCATGACTGAGCTTTGCCAAAACGCACCTTGAAGATTCTGAGGTCACATGGAAAAAGGTGTTATGGTCAGATGAGACTCAAATTGAATTATTTGGCCTCAACTCCAAACGATATGTCTGGAGGAAATCCAATACAGCTCACCATCCAAATAACACCATTCCTACAGTAAAGCATGGAGGTGGTAATATCCTGTTATGGGGGTGTTTCTCTGCAGCAGGGACTGGAGCACTTGTCAGGATAGAAGGAAAATGGATGGGGCAAAATACCATCAAATTCTTGAGGAAAATCTGCTGCCCTCTGCCAGAAAGTTGTCAATGGGAAGAAGGTTTACCTTCCAACATGACAATGACCCAAAGCACACAGCAAAACTGACCACACAGTGGTTGAAGGAGAAAAAGGTGAATGTCCTTGCATGGCCTAGTCAGAGCCCAGACTTAAACCCCATTGAAAATCTGTGGAATGACTTGAAGACTGCAGTCCACAAACGGTCACCATCAAATTTAACTGAACTTGAGCAGTTCTGCAAAGAAGAGTGGGCAAATATTGCAAAGTCTAGATGTGCAAAGTTAGTAGAGACATATCCCAACAGACTAAAGGCTGGAATTAAACAATTAAGGCAAATTAAAGCAAGGGGGTGATCCTTTTTCCAACTCTTTTGTTTTCTGACATGTTGGTGTTATATCTTTCACTTGGATGTTATAAGTTGCACTGAGTAAATACAGCTGGATAAAACAAAAACTGTGTTCTGTCTTCATTTCAGGCTGAAAAGCAACAAAAGGTGATTATTTTAAAGGGGGAGATTCTTTTCTATACCCACTGTATATATATATATATATTCATAAATCCTGGTATTTTGTAGTAAGGGTAAAGGTAGTGAGATGTTTTTCTGAAGTTTTTAGGCTTTTAATGTGATTTTAAAAATGTATTATACTATTATTCCATGTCATTTCATCATCCTGTCTTCTCCCATCATACCTCACACCACGCTGATCTGCAGGAGCTGTAACACTGCAAGTTATTTATTCACACAAAACTCATAGTGAAGTAGTCATTATAAAATACAACAGGTTACTAAAAGAATAAAGTACTGGAGAGATGGATAGATAAACAACTAAAAAAAACATTTTAACAACTAAATAAAAACAAGCTGACTGGATTATATTAATGCTGTTATTTGGGCAAAACAGCCTGTTTCTGAGAGAAAGCACTAAACACACACACACACACACACACACACTTTACTCATTTATTCCAGAAAGGGAAAAACCAGACAATCCTTCAGAGAATGTCCCTCCTGTTACTGGGAATAAAGCAGCGGACTGATGTGACAACACACCATTACGACATGACACTAAGCCCCGCCCACATTCCAAACTCCACCCAATGATGTAGTGCTTCCATTCCAGATCTCTCTCTCTCTCTCTCTGACACACACACACACACACAGAACAAGAAAATCCAGACTGATCACACCAAAACGTAACACAAACCAAGTCTGAACTCGAACAGTGACCTAAACACAATAATGAATTAGCATAATGAGATATTAATTAGCATAATACCTACCTATTTCAAAACAAAGGTCCTCTACAAGCAAGAGCGTGTGTGATGTGATAATTGTGTTATTACAGAAATAATCTTTACACACACACACACACACACACACACACACACACACACACAGGAATGATGGGTTTAATTATTTATTATAATAAAACCTTACTGAGGATTTCATATATTACATACACACTACACTCAAACTGGTCCTGTCCTCAAGATGGAGGCCGAGGGCACTCATCCAAGGGGAAGTGGACGAGGGGGAAATCACAAACAGGATTGGGACAAGGCCCGAGTGTCTCACAAAGTTTTATGAAATGGTGCAATAAAGTGTAAAGAGAGAGATTCACAAAACAAACATACAAACACACAAACAAACAAACACACACACACACACACACACACTCTTTGGGGCAGTCCTGAGTGCAGGTAGTGTGTGTGTGTGTGTGTGTGCGAGTGTGTGAGTGTGTGTATAAGGTTATATGTGTGCTTATAAAACATATAATTTAAATGTAGCTTATTCAGCTCATACTTCATGTACACACACCCTGCAGTCTCGCTTCATTACAGAGGTGTGTGGGTGTGTGTGTGTGTGTGTGTGTGTGTGTGTGTGTGTGTGTGTGTGTAGGCTGCAGATACTCTGCGCTGTTCGTTGTGATGATCAGAAATATGGAGGTCTGGGCTGTGGCTGAAAGACAAAAAACAAGAGATTTTACTTTAAATCTCCAGCAGAATTCTACACTTAATGACCCAAAACCATCAGAAGCCACCAGATATAAGACCTAATCCACCAGATACGAGCCCAAACCCATAGAATGCATCATAAAGGGAGTTTCTGTCCATCCAGACCCATTATCACCACCCAAAAACCAACAAAGCTCACTAGATAGGGGCACGAGCTACTGGAAAACACCAGAAACCAGCACAACCCACTAGAGACCACTAGGCAAGCCATAATCCACCAGAAACCATCAGTTATGAGCATAAGTCCATTAGATCCCACCACAAATAACCCCAAACCCACAAGAATACATCATAACGAAGTCCAAGTCCACCCTGATCCACCATTACCAACCTAAAGCCACCAAAGCCCATAAGACAGAAGCCCAAACTAACCCAAAAAACACCAACTGGGATCTCAACCCCACCAAGAACCACCAGAATCCATCAGACATCATCCCAAATACACCAAAATCCCAGCAGAAACCAGCAGATCTGAGTCTAAATCCAGCAGAATCCAGGAGACAGAAGACTGCATGCAGCAGAAACCACTAGAATATAGCAGAGAGCATTACTCACCAGCATTCCTCCAGGAGCAGGGGGGCCTCCATAGGGTCCTGTGGGCACTCCCCATGAGCCAGGGGGCAAGGGTGGGAACGCTCCTCCAGAATATCCTGTGGAGGGAGGGAAAGGGGCGGGGCCTCCAGGACCATACATGTTCCCTTGGTAGGGCATGTTGGGGTAGGGAGCCTGAGGAGCCCCAGGAGGGGAGGGGTACATTCCAGGAAACTGCCCTGATGCAGGAGGAAACTGTCCTGGCATCCCGGGGCCGGTGGGGTATCCGCCTGGGGCAGATGGCATGCTGGGAAACTGGCCTGGAGCTCCTGGGGCAGGAGCGGCAGGACCTCCAGAGGGGGGTAAGTTTGGACCACCTGGGGCAGCACCGGGCCATGCAGGGGCAGCAGGGCCAGCTGAGGGTGCCCCAGGCCAAGAAGGAGCAGCAGGGGCACCAGGAACAGCAGGGGGTGCACCGGGCCATGCAGGGGCAGCTGGGCCAGCAGGGGTCGCTCCAGGCCATGCAGGGGCAGCTGGGGTCGCTCCGGGCCAGGCAGGGGCAGCTTGGCCAGCAGGGGCACTGGGGGTCGCTCCGGGCCAGGCAGGGGCAGCTTGGCCAGCAGGGGCACTGGGGGTCGCTCCGGGCCAGGCAGGGGCAGCTTGGCCAGCAGGGGGCGCACCGGGCCATGAGGAGCCAGCGGGTGCTGTAGGGGCTGACTGCCTGCCATGTGCTGTTTTTGATGCTTGACTGGGGGCATCATCCCCTATCGCATCAGCTAACTACAGTGGAAACATAAAACACACACACACACACAAACACACACACACACACACACACACACACACACACACAAACACACACACACAACATTCTGCTTTATTTATGACAACAAAACACAAAAACACAAAGAGGTGACCTGTGTAACGCCGTCACATCACCAACACTGAGGTACTGAGTGACAGGGTGGTGCCGTGATGTTACTGTTACCATCCTGAAACTGATTCATTTCCTCTAACAGCACATCCCCAAGTGTTTTATTCCCCTTACACCACAGCAACTTACCAAATAGTACAAATTTTATTCATTAATGAACAATAGGTCACTTTTATCCCTTTACAGTTACATTTAACGTTGACCCGCGTTACAGCAGCTATAAACAGTCGTCCCCTCACCAGCCTCTCTTTATTTCTCTCTCTTGATGTTAAAACAAAACAAACAATAAACGCAAGTCCTGAAGATGTCGGATAATTTAAAGTTACAGCTTCACCTCTGACTGTTACAAAGCGCTGACACTGGAGACTCCTTCCATCAAAGTTACGTTTACAGAAAACTTCACCACATCGGCGATTACACACGTTTCTAATCGGTGGATTATCAGTGAGGCGTCGGCCATACAGCTCGCTCCGAGTTACGGAATTAAACTTGTGCCAAAAAGTATTGAACATAACTTTTCAAGAAACGAACAAAACTATAAAGTGAGAGAGAAGAAAAGCTCAGGAACTGAAAACAGAGACTCGGTGGTGGTTCTCTCTCAACACTTTTCTAAGCTTCGTTTTCACTAATCGTGGTTTACGAACCTCACGTGTGGGCGGGGCTTAACAGCGATTTGCTCTCATTGGCTAGTGAGATTTGGATGGACAGCTCCCTGACCAGGAAGTAGAGACTTCAGCGGTGTGGATTTTGGAGAGCGTTCCTGATGCGGTTCTCTGTACAGTTAGTGTTTGTACTTTGTAGTGAAAATGACTTACTGAGTCAGTGTTTAAGTTCCTAATCAATATTAATATCAATAATCAATTAAAAAAAAAAAAAGAAGATCTATCAGGAGCATCAGGAGCATCATCATCATCCTCCTCCTCCTCCTCCTCCTCAGCTGTGTGTGTGTGTGTGTGTGTGTGTGTTGCGTCATTCTGGAGTGTTGTGGTGAACACACTGCTGTTTAAAGCTCATTGTGAGGAGTTTCTGAGTCAGAACCAGTCGGACTGGAGGAAATCAAACCCGTGACGCTTTCACACACCCCAACGTGTCGCTTTCTTCATGTCCGCTTTAAATAGGTGTGTGTAACTCTAACAGGATAAAATGAACACCTCTGATTTGTAATATGACGAAATGCAGGAACTGTGTGTGATGGAGAGAGAAATGCAATAACACAAAACTCACCGAGAACTCAGACATGGCCTGTGAACAACAGATACACAAACATGTTATTAATATGTAACAGATATCATAAATGTATAAAAGTTACACACACACACACGCACGCGCGCGCGCGCGCACTGAGGAATGTAGTACAGATCGTGTCCGTGCGCATGCTCTCTAACTGTGTTTATTTAACAAAATGAAGAGAATTAATGAACCCTCGGTGTTATAAAGAGTGAAACACACTGTACCTGCCGTTAACGCTAACACAATCCGCACTGTATTCCCACTCAAACACAAACACACGCGCACTACACAACACACACAACACACACTAACAAGTCAAACTCACAACTCACTCACTCACTCACAACAAGCCGGAAGTGAGCAGGGGACCAGAATAACCCGGTCCCGTCCAAACCTCCCCCTTACTCCCTGCCTAAGTGCACTCGATAGTCTATACCACAGTACTCACAGCGCTCCCTACACCCTACCTAGTGCTCTGTGAGGTGTTGTTTGACTCAC